>JALPQD010000075.1:7035829-7332197 GCA_023101885.1 Typhlomys cinereus
CACTCAGGTATAAGATCATGTCATCTGCAAATAGGGATAGCTTGACTTCTTCCTTGCCCATTTGAATCCCTTTTATGTCCCTTTCTTGTCTTATGGATTCAGCTAAGACTTCAAGTACAGTATTGAATAGAAGTGGTGAGAGTGGACAGCCTTGTCTAGTTCCTGATCGAAGTGGGAATGCTTCCAATTGTCCCCATTGAGCATAATCCTTGCTGTGGGCTTGTTGTATACAGCTTTTATTATATTGATAAAGGTTCCTTCCATTCCTACTGTCTCTAGCGTTTTGATCATAAAAGGCTGTTGGATCTTGTCAAAGGCTTTTTCTGCGTCTATCGAGAGTATCATGTGGTCTTGGACTTTGGACTGGTTTACATGATGAATTACATTTATTGATTTGCGTATGTTGAACCAACCTTGCGTGCCGGGGATGAAGCCCACTTGGTCCCTGTGAATGATCTTTTTCATATGTTTTTGAATCCGATTTGCTAAGACTTTGTTGATAATCTTTGTCTCTGTGTTCATCAGGGAGATCGGCCTATAGTTTTCTTTTTTAAGTGAATCTTTATTAGGTTTTGGGATTAAAACGATATTAGCTTCATAGAAGGAATTTGGTAGTGTTCCTTCCTTTGCTATTTGATGGAACAGTTTAAGTATTATTGGTGTTATTGACTCCTTAAATGTCTGGTAGAACTCTATGCTGAATCCATCTGGTCCAGGACATTTTTTGGTGGGAAGATTCGAGATTACTTCCTCAATTTCCTTATATGTTATAGGACTATTTAAATAATTCACAACTTCCTGATTCAATTTAGGTAAGCTGTGTTTACTTAGAAATTCATCCATCTCGAAATAGCTCCATGCCAACGCACCCATCCTCCCTTTACACCCCACCCCGCTCCGCCGGTCGGGACGCCCGCGCGCACGGTCCAGCCAAGCCTCACCTCCGGCTCTAGGTAAGTCCCCCGTTCGGGCCCCGCCCACCAGGACCCCAGGTCAGCCCACAGGGACCCGGCTCCGACTCCCACCATCCAGCCGGAGCCGCACGCGGGGCCGAGGGAGGAGGAGGACCTCCCCATGTGACCGGGCCCCGACCCAGCTGCCCTCGGGTTAAATAGCTCCACGCCCACACGCCCATCCTCCCTTTTACACCCCACCCCGCTCCGCCGGTCAGGATGCGCGCGCATGGTCCAGCCGGGCCTGACCCCGTGCCCTAGGTAAGTCTCCGCCCACGTCTGCCCACCGAGGACCCCAGACCAAATAATTCAGTTTAGTGAAATTGAGAGATCTTAAGAGTTAAAATGACAATGCCAAAGTCAAAGTGAAAATCCATGAGAAGCAACACTCAAGTAAACAAATTTCCCACTGAAGAAATTATTCCCATAATGTTAGACTCCAACAAGAACAAACCCGTGGAAAAAGGCCAAGAAAGCCTCACCCAGGATAAAGTCTTTCAAAATATGATCATTACCATGTTCAATACTATGAAAGAGGAAATCCGGGAGGAATTACATAATCGAATCAATCACTTTGAAGAGGAACACAACAGACATCTGGAGGAGTTGAGAAAAACAGTGCAAGAAACAAAAACTGGCAGAGAGCAGTTAAAACAGACTCAAGCAGAGTTTAAAACTGAGCTAAAAGACAAGTAATCTTCAACCCAGAACGCCACAGAGAGTCTTATCAACAGAACTAACGAAGCAGAAAACAGAATTTCAGACCTTGAAGATAAAGTGGGAGTACTAGCCAGCTCAATGGAAGAGGTTGTTAAAGCCAAAAAGATACTTGAGAGAAATATCCAAAAGATATGGGACACCCTGAAGAAGCCTAACATGCGTATTCATGGAATACCAGAGCAAGAATCTCAAAATACCACCCCTGAGGAAATTTTTCAAACGATCATCAAGTAAAACTTTCCTCATCTAAAAAAAGAGAGGCCCATCCATATACAAGAGGCATTCCGCACCCCAAACAGATATGACCAAAATAGAAGCACGCCGCGGCAAATAATAGTTAAAACTCTCCACATTCAAGATAAAGAACTGGTGCTGAGAGCTTCAAGGGAGAAAAAAACAAGTCACTTTTAAAGGTAAACCTATAAAAATAACAAATGACTTCTCAGTCGAAACAGTAAAAGCAAGAAGAGCTTGGAGAGACATACTTCAAGTATTGAATGAGCAAAAATGTGAACCCAGGCTGATTAACCCTGCAAAACTATCTGTCAAGATCGAGGGAGAAAGAAAAACTTCCCAGCACAAAGACAACTTGAAGGGATACATGTCCACCAAACCAGGCCTTCAAAAAATGCTAGAAATGATACTCAAGCATGAAGAAAAAAACAGGCATATCCAGGAGAACAGAAGGCAAATATAACACCATTAAAACCGAAGCAATATACTTATAACAGCTACTAAACATAATAAATATCTGGAATTAATAGTTTCTCCATTATAACACTAAATGTTAATGGACTTAATTCACCGATCAAGAGACACAGATTACAAACTTGGATTAAAAATCACAATCCATCAATCTGCTGCCTGCAGGAAACCCATCTCACCACAAAAGATAGGCACGCTCTAAAAATAAAAGGCTGGTCAACAATTCTACAAGCAAATGGAAGCAGAAAACAGGCAGGGGTAGCCATTATGCTATCAGACAAGTGGATTTCAAACCAAAGAAAATTATAAGAGACACGGATAGACACTACATTTTAGTCACAGGTACAATTCACCAGGAAGACTTCACAATACTGAAAATATATGCACCCAATACGGGCCCCTCCACATTCATTAAGAAAACCCTATAGCGTCTAAAGCAAGAAATCAACCCCCAAACGATAATTCTTGGGGACTTCAACACTGCCCTCTCAACATGGGATAGATCAACAGGTAAAAAGCTTAACAGAGACACTTTGGAGGTTAACCAAACCCTTACTGAAATGGACCTTACAGATCTCTATCGGACTTTTCGCCCACGCACCAAAGAATACACATTTTTCTCAGCAGCACACAGAACTTTCTCCAAAATAGATCACATATTGGGCCACAAAATGAATCTACACATATACAAGAAAGTTGAAATTCTAACCTGTGCCCTTTCGGACCACCACGGCCTAAAGCTGGACATCCACAACACATCAAACAAGAGAAAATACACTAACTCCTGGAAACTTAACAATATGATGCTGAATGAGAACTGGATTCAGGAAGAAATTAAAAAGGAAATTCAAGATTTCCTGAAAGTGAATGATATCGAAAATACAACTTACCAAAATCTCTGGGACACAATGAAAGCTGTTCTAAGAGGTAAGTTCATAGCTCTTAATGCCTACGTCAAAAAAATGGAAACATCAGAAATAAACAACTTAACAATGCAGCTTAAAGCTTTAGAGAAACTAGAGCAATCTGATCCCAAAAGTAGTAGAAGAGAGGAGATCAGCAAAATAAGGGGAGAAATATCTGAAATCGAGATTAAGAAAACGATAGAAAAAATCAACCAGTCAAAAAGCTGGTTCTTTGAAAAAATCAATAAGATTGATACACCCCTAGCTAAATTAACCAAAAGCAAGAGAGAGAAAACCCAAAATAACAAAATTAGAAATGAACATGGAGTTCTACTGATACCCAAGAAATCCAGAGAATTATAACATCATATTTCAAAAAATTATGCTCTGTGAAATTTGACAACACAAAAGAGATAGATGAATTCCTAAGTAAACACAACTTACCTAAATTGAATCAGGAAGTTGTGAATTATTTAAATAGTCCTATAACAAATAAGGAAATTGAGGAAGTAATCTTGAATCTTCCCACCAAAAAATGTCCTGGACCAGATGGATTCAGCACAGAGTTCTACCAGACATTTGAGGAGTTAATAACACCAAAACTCGTTAAACTGTTTCATCAAATAGCAAAGGAAGGAACACTACCAAATTCCTTCTATAAAGCTAATATCGTTTTAATCCCAAAACCTAATAAAGACTCACTTAAAAAAAAAAACTATAGGCCGATCTCTCTGATGAACACAGAGGCAAAGATTCTCAACAAAGTTTTAGCAAATGGGATTCAAAAACATATGAAAAAGATCATTCACAGGGACCAAGTTGGCTTCATCCCCGGCACACAAGGTTGGTTCAACATACGCAAATCAACAAATGTAATTCATCATGTAAACCAGTCCAAAGTCCAAGACCACATGATACCCTCGATAGACGCAGAAAAAGCTTTTGACAAGATCCAACAGCCTTTTATGATCAAAACGCTAGAGACAGTAGGAATGGAAGGAACCTTTATCAATATAACAAAAGCTGTATACAGCAAGCCCACAGCAAGGATTATGCTCAATGGGGAACAATTGAAAGCATTCCCACTTCGATCAGGAACTAGACAAGGCTGTCCACTCTCACCATTTCTATTCAATATTGTACCTGAAGACTTAGCTGAAGCCATAAGACAAGAAGGGGACATAAGAGGGATTCAAATCGGCAAGGAAGAAGTCAAGCTATCCCTATTTGCAGATGACATGATCTTATACTTGAGTGATCCCAAAAACTCCACCAGGAAGCTCCTGGAACTAATTGAGAAGTTCAGCAGGGTGGCAGGATACAAAATAAATGTTCAAAAATCAGAGGCCTTCCTATATGCCCAGAATGAAAGAAGTGAAAAAGCCTTGAGAGAAACAATCCCATTTACTATAGCCCCTAAAAAAATGAAATACCTTGGTATAAACCTAACCAAGGAGGTAAAAGACCGTTACAATGAAAACTTTAAAACCCTCAAGAAAGAAATTGTAGAAGACACCAGAAGGTGGAAAGACCTCCCATGTTCCTGGATTGGCAGAATCAACATCGTAAAAATGACCATCCTACCAAAGGCAATATACAGACTCAATGCTATACCAATTAAAATCCCAAAACAATTCTTTAAAAAAGTTGACCAATTAATCTCAAAATTCATATGGAGGCACAAAAGACCCAGGATAGCAAAGACAATCCTGAGTAACAAAAACACTGCTGGAGGTATAACCATACCGAACCTTAGTCTATATTACAAATCCATAGTTATAAAAACAGCCTGGTACTGGCTCCAAAATAGACACACAGATCAATGGATAAGGATTGAAGACCCAGATATAAGCCCACAAAATTACAGCCATTTGATCTTTGACAAAGGGGCCCAAAGAATACAATGGAAAAAGAACAGCATCTTCAACAAATGGTGCTGGCAAAACTGGATCTCCACATGTAGAAGATTAAATCTGGACCCATACTTGTCACCATGTACAAGACTTAATTCCAAATGGATCAAGGACCTTGATATAAGGCCAGAGACTATAAAACCATAGTTGAAAGGATAGGGAACTCCCTTGAGCTGATTGGCCTAGGCCAACATTTCCTAAACAGACATCCAATGGCACAGTCAATGCTACCAACTCTCAACAGTTGGAATCTTGTGAAATTAAAGAGCTTCTGTTCAGATAAAGAGATTATCACACGAGCTCAAAGGCAACCCACAGAATGGGAGAAAATCTTCACTAACCACATATCTGATAGAGCTCTACTGTTCAGAGTGCACAAAGAACTTAGAAAACTAAACATCAAGGAAACAAATGGCCCAATTAAAAAATGGGCCCTGGAACTTAAAAGAAATTTTAGCATGGATGAAATTAAAATGTCTAACAAATATCTTTAAAAATGCTCCACTTCTTTAGCCATCAGGGAAATGCAAATCAAAACTTCCCTGAGATACCATCTCACCCCGGTCAGGATGGCAAAAATCCACAATACAAACAACAACAAATGCTGGAGAGGATGTGGAGAGAGGGGAACTCTGCTACATTGCTGGTGGGAATGTAGGCTCATACAGCCATTCTGGCGAGCCGTCTGGAGATTCTTAAAGAAATTAAAGATTGAAATGCCATATGACCCTACTATTCCACTTTTGGGAATAACCCCCCATACAGCAGATGTTCACCTCGATAGCACAAGCATGACCATGTTCATAGCAGCACTGTTTACAATAGCAAAGTCATGGAATCAACCCAAATGTCCAACAGTTGACGAGTGGATAAGGAAAATGTGGTACATCTATACAATGGAGTACTGGAGTAAGACTCCAGTTTAACAGCTTTCTGTCTCTGGCCAGGGGATGACATACAGTGCCCATCATGATGGAGTGAAGGGCATTGCAGGAGCAACAAAACTGCAAAAGAAAATCAACAATCCACTATCCAGAACTTCAGAGAGTCTATATCAACCACCTAGAACTAGGCCAGACTAATCTCTCCCCATCCTGAAGCTCAGGGACATTTGCGGAAGAAGGGGTGGTAAGAGTGTAAGAGAAAAAGATGGGAGGAGCAATGATTTGCAAGATACTCCACACAAGTTAGGCTGAAGCAATCATAATTGGACATTGCATGCCCTGCGCAATGTCCAACACACTATTGACCTCACAAAGTCTAGCATCTGCTAAAGGCACCAAGATCCTTGGAGGCAAGGGTTTGACAGCCACAGTAGTGTTCCTATGCTTAAGGGGAACACAGGAAAGGGTTCAGGGAAGTGCCACTGGGTCCTTGTACGTCATCGAAGAGGAGGGCCCAGAGGAGAGTCAGGCATGCACAAGAAAGGACTCTGGGAATTGGGGCGGGAGGCATGGGGCGATGGGGAGGGAGGGGTGAAGGGAGGGAGAGCAGAGGGTTCGGGGGGAGGAGGAGGGAGGGAGGGAACTGGTGTACCTATTAAGTTTGTATGAGCTGAAATAATAATAAAAAATGTATTAAAAAAACAAAAAGAAAACTAAACACCAAGGAAACTAATGGCCCAATTAAAAAATGGGCCCTGGAACTTAAAAGAAACTTTACTAGGGATGAAATTAAAATGTCTAACAAATATCTGAGAAAATGCTCCACTTCCTTATCCATCAGGGAAATGAAAATCAAAACTTCCCTGAGATATTATCTCACCCCCGTCAGGATGGCAAAAATCCACAATACAAACAACAAATGCTGGAGAGGATGTGGAGAGAGGGGAACTTTTCTACATTGCTGGTGGGAATGCAGGCTCATACAGCCACTCTGGTGAGCCGTCTGGAGATTCTTAAAGAAATTAAAGATTGAAATGCCATATGACCCTGCGATTCCACTTTTGGGAATAACCCCCCATGCAGCAGAGGTCCACCTCGATAGCACAAGCACAACCATGTTCATAGCAGCACTGTTTATAATAGCAAAGTCATGGAATTAACCCAAATGTCCAACAGTTGACGAGTGGATAAGGAAACTGTGGTACATCTATACAATGGAGTACTACTCAGCCATCAAAATTGATGAAGTACTAGAATTTGCCAGGAAATGGATGTCATTAGAGACAATTATATTGAGTGAAGTATCCCAGACCCAGAAAATTAAGTGCCATATGTACTCCCTAATAGGTGGCTCCTAGTACCAAACCCACCCAGCCCACCTAAAGACACTGGACGATAAATCTCTGTAATACAGTAATTGCAAGGAGTATGAACAGGCAGGATGGGGTATGAGGGCCACACCTGAAACAAGGAGAGAGGGGACCATGGTACAGCAAAGAAAATAGGTCTCCACCAAGGACTGCGAGTAAGCAATGAGACATCTGGTTAAGTTCACAGACTTTTCGTTCCTGATCATGTACAACTGAGGTGGTATGATCTCACCAGAAGGGGAGGGCATACAGTCTGGCAGATAATAAGTAACCATTTTGCAAATGGGTGATTGATCCCTCCCTCACTGTGGTTTCCTATTTTTATTGCATCTATCTTTGAATATACTCTTATAACAAGACTCTAGTTTAATAGTTTTTTTTATCTCTGGCCAGGGGGTGACATCCAATACACATCAGGATAGAGTGAAGGGCATTGCAGGAGCAGCAAAACTGCAAAAGAAAATCAACAAGCCATAATCCAGAACTTCAGAGACTCTATATCAACCACCTAGAACCAGGCCAGCTTAATCTCTCCCCATCCTGAAGCTCAGGGACTTTTGCGGAAGAGGGGGCAGTAAGAGTGTAAGAACACAAGGATGGGAGGAGCAATGATTTGCAAGATACTCCACACAAGTTAGGGCCGAAGCAATCTAATTGGACTTTACATGCCCGGCACAATATCCAACACACTATTGTCCCCATAAAGTCTAGCATTTGCTAAAAGCACCAAGATCCTTGGAGGCAAGGGATTGACAGTCAAAATAGTGTTCCTATGCTTAAGGGGAACACAGTAAAGGGTTCGGGGAAATGCTGCTGGGTCCCTGTATGTCTTCAGAGGGGAGGACCCAGAGGACAGTCAGGCATGCACATTAAAGGATTCTCCGGGGATTGGGGGAGGGGAGGCACTGGGGGGTGGGGAGGGAGAGGGGAGGTGAGGGCAAGCAGAGGGATGGGGGGAGGAAGAGGGAGGGAGGGAACCGGTGTACCTGCTAAGTTTTTTTTTATAACATTTTTATTATTATTTCCGCTCATACAAACTTAATAGGTAGACCAGTTCCCTCCCCCCTCCTCCTACCCCCGAACCCCTTGCTCCCCCTCCCTCCCTCCCAATCTTCCAGTACCCCCCCCCAATTCCCAGAGAGTCCTTTATTGCGTATGCCTAACTCTCCTCTTGGTCCTCCTTTCTGATGACGTAAAAGGACCCAGTGGCATTTCCCTGAACCCTTTCTCGTGTTCCCCTTAAGCATAGGAACACTACTGTGGCCATCAATCCCTTGCCTCCAAGGATCTTGGTGCTTTTAGCCGATGTTAGACTTTATGAGGTCAATAGTGTGACGGACATGGCGCAGGGCATGCAAAGTCCTATTATGATTGCTTCAGCCCTATCTAGTGTGGAGACTCTTCAAATCATTGCTCCCCCCCATCCTTTTGCTCTTACAATCTTACCGCCCCCTCTTCCCCAGATGTCCCTGAGCTTCAGGATGGGGGGAGATTAGGCTGGCTTAGTTTTATGTGGATGATATAGAGTCTCTGAAGTTCTGGATTGTGGTTTGTTGATTTTCTTTTGCAGTTTTGCTGCTCCTGCTATGTCCTTCACTCCATCCTGATGGGCACTGTATGTCACCCCCTGGTCAGAGACAAAAAACTGTTAAACTGGAGTCTTGTTATAATAGCACATTCAAGGGTAGATGTAATAAAAGCAGGAAACCTCGGTGAGGGAGGGATCAGTCATCCATTTGCAAAAGGATCTCTTTTAATCTGCCAGACTATATGCCCTCTCCTTCTGGTGAGATCATACCCCCTCAATTGTACATAATCAGGAACAAATGACTGTGAACTTAACCAGGTGTCACATTACTTACTTGCATTCCTTGGAGGTCGATTTTCTCTGCTGTAACATGGTCCCCTCTCTCCTTGTGTCTGGTGTGGCTCTCCAACCCCATCCCTCCTGTTCACAATCCTTGCAATTACCATATTACATAGATTTACCCTTGAGTGTCTCAATGTGGGCTGGGTGGGTTTGGTACTAGGAGCCACCTATTAGGGAGTACATACGGCGCTTAACTTTCTGGGATTGGGATACTTCACTTAATATATTTGTTTCTAATGACATCCATTTCCCAGCAAACTCCAGTAATTCATCATTTTTGATGGCTGAGTAGTACTCCATTGTATAGATGTACCACAGTTTCCTTATCCACTCTTCAACTGTTGGACATTTAGGTTGATTCCATGACTTTGCTATTGTAAACAGTGCTGCTATGAACATAGTCGTGCTGGTGCTATCGAGGCGAACCTCTGCTGCATGGGGGGTTATTCCCAAAAGTGGAATAGTAGGGTCATATGGCATTTCAATCTTTAATTTCTTTAAGAATCTCCAGACAGCTCGCCAGAATGGCTGTATGAGTCTGCATTCCCACCAGCAATGTAGCAGAGTTCCCCTCTCTCCACATCCTCTCCAGCACTTGTTGTTGTTTGTATTGTGGATTTTTGCCATCCTGACCGAGGTGAGATGGTATCTCAGGGAAGTTTTGATTTGCATTTCCCTGATAGCTAAAGAAGTGGAGCATTTTTTAAGATATTTGTTAGACATTTTAATTTCATCTCTGGTAAAATTTCTTTTAAGTTCCAGGGCCCATTTTTTATTGGGCCATTGGTTTCCTTGGTGTTTAATTTTCTAAGTTCTTTGTGCACTCTGGACAGTAGAGCTCTATCAGATATGTGGTTAGTGAAGATTTTCTCCCATTCTGTGGGTTGCCTTTGAGCTCGTGTGATAATCTCTTTATCTGAACAGAAGCTCTTTAATTTCGCAAGATCCCAACTGTTGAGAGTTGGTAGCAGTGACTGTGCCATTGGATGTCTGTTTAGGAAATGTTGGCCTAGGCCAATCAGCTCAAGGGAGTTCCCTATCCTTTCAACTATGGTTTTTATAGTTTCTGGCCTTATATCAAGGTCCTTGATCCATTTGGAATTAAGTCTTGTACATGGTGACAAGTACGGGTCCAGTTTTAATCTTCTGCATGTGGAGATCCAGTTTTGCCAGCACCATTTGTTGAAGATGCAGTTCTTTTTCCATTGGATTCTTTGGGCCCCTTTGTCAAAGATCAAATGGCTGTATTTTTGTGGGCTTATATCTGGGTCCTCAACCCTTATCCATTGGTCTGTGTGTCTATTTTGGAGCCAGTACCAGGCTGTTTTTATAACTATGGATTTGTAGTATAGACTAAGGTTCGGTATGGTAATACCTCCAGCAGTGTTTTTGTTACTCAGGATTGTCTTTGCTATTCTGGGTCTTTTGTGCCTCCATATGAATTTTGAGATTAATTGGTCCACTTCTTTAAAGAATTGCTTTGGGATTTTAATTGGTATAGCATTGAATTTGTATATTGCCTTAGGTAGGATGGTCATTTTTACAATGTTGATTCTGCCAATCCAGGAGCATGGGAGGTCTTTCCACCTTCTGATGTCTTCAGCAATTTCTTTCTTTAGGGTTTTAAAGTTTTCATTGTAAAGGTCTTTTACCTCCTTGGTTAGGTTTATACCAAGGTATTTCATTTTTTTAGGGGCTACAGTAAATGGGATTGTTTCTCTCAAGGCTTTTTCACTTCTTTCATTCTGGGCATATAAGAAGGCCTCTGATTTTTGCACATTTATTTTGTATCCTGCCACCCTGCTGAACTTCTGTATTAGTTCCAGGAGCTACCTGGAGGAGTTTTTGGGATCACTCAGGTATAAGATCATGTCATCTGCAAATAGGGATAGCTTGACTTCTTCCTTGCCGATTTGAATCCCTTTTATGTCCCTTTCTTGTCTTATGGCTTCAGCTAAGACTTCAAGTACAATATTGAATAGAAGCGGTGAGAGTGGACAGCCTTGTCTAGTTCCTGATCGAAGTGGGAATGCTTCCAATTGTTCCCCATTGAGCATAATCCTTGCTGTGGGCTTGTTGTATACAGCTTTTATTATATTGATAAAGGTTCCTTCCATTCCTACTGTCTCTAGCGTTTTGATCATAAAAGGCTGTTGGATCTTGTCAAAGACTTTTTCTGCATCTATCGAGAGTATCATGTGGTCTTGGACTTTGGACTGGTTTACATGATGAATTACATTTATTGATTTTCGTATGTTGAACCAACCTCGCGTGCCGGGGATGAAGCCCACTTGGTCCCTGTGAATGATCTTTTTGATATGTTTTTGAATCCGATTTGCTAAGACTTTGTTGAGAATCTTTGCCTCTGTGTTCCTCAGGGAGATCGGCCTATAGTTTTCTTTTTTAAGTGAATCTTTATTAGGTTTTGGGATTAAGATGATATTAGCTTCATAGAAGGAATTTGGTAGTGTTCCTTCCTTTGCTATTTGATGGAACAGTTTAAGGAGTATTGGTGTTATTGACTCCTTAAATGTCTGGTAGAATTCTGTGCTGAATCCATCTGGTCCAGGACATTTTTTGGTGGGAAGATTCGAGATTACTTCTTCAATTTCCTTATATGTTATAGGGCCATTTAAGTAATTCACAACTTCCTGATCCAATTTAGGTAAGATGTGTTTACTTAGAAATTCATCCATCTCTTCTGTGTTGTCAAACTTCACTGAGTATAAGTTTTTGAAATATGATAATTCTCTGGATTTCTTGGGTATCAGTAGTGATTACTCCATGTTCATTTCTAATTTTGTTAATTTGGGTTTTCTCTCTCTTGCTTTTGGTTAATTTAGCTAGGGGTGTATCTATCTTATTGATTTTTTCAAAGAACCAGCTTTTTGACTGGTTGATTTTTTCTATCGTTTTCTTAATCTCGATTTCAGATATTTCTCCCCTTCTTTTGCTAATCTCCTCTCTTCTACTACTTTTGGGATCAGATTGCTCTAGTTTCTCTAAAGCCTTAAGCTGCATCGTTAAGTTATTTACTTCTGATGTTCCCACTTTTTTTGATGTAGGCATTAAGAGGTATGAACTTACCTCTTAGGACAGCTTTCATTGTGTCCCAGAGATTTTGGTAAGTTGTATTTTCGTTATCGTTCACTTTCAGGAAATCTTGAATTTCCTTTTTAATTTCTTCCTGAATCCAGTTCTCATTCAGCATCATAGTGTTAAGTTTCCAGGAGTTAGTGTATCTTCTCTTGTTTGTTGTGTTGTGGATGTCCAGCTTTAGGCCATGGTGGTCTGATAGGGCACAGGTTAGAATTTCAACTTTTTTGTATATGTGTAGATTCGTTTTGTGGCCCAATATGTGATCTATTTTGGAGAAAGTTCCGTGTGCTGCTGAGAAAAATGTGTATTCTTTGGTGCGTGGGTGAAAAGTTCGATAGAGATCTGTAAGGTCCATTTCTTTCAGGGTTTGATTAAGTTCCAAAGTGTGTCTGTTAAGCTTTTGACCTGTTAATCTATTCCATATTGAGAGGGCGGTGTTGAAGTCCCCAAGAATTATCGTTTGGGGGTTGATATCTTGCTTTAGGCGCTCTAGGGTTTTCTTAATGAATGTGGAGGGGCCCGTATTGGTGCATAAATGTTCAGGATTGTGAAGTCTTCCTGGTGAATTGTACCTGTGACTAAAATGTAGTATCCATCTGTGTCTCTTATGATTTTCTTTGGTTTGAAGTCCACTTTGTCTGAAAGCATAATTGCTACCCCTGCCTGTTTCCTGGTTCCATTAGCTTGTAAGATTTTGGACCAGCCTTTCATTCTTAGGATGTGCCTATCTTTTGTGGTGAGATGAGTTTCCTGAAGGCAGCAGATTGTTGGATTGTGGTTTTTAATCCAAGTTTGTAATCTGTGTCTCTTAATCGGTGAATTAATCCCATTGACATTTAATGTTATAATGGAGAAATTATTTTTAATTCTGGACATTTTTTATGTTTAGTAGATTTTGTAAGCATGTTGTTTGATATTTATGTTTCGGTGGTATTATACTTCCTTTCTGACCTCCTGGATACGCTTGTTCTTTTTTCAAGCTTGAGTATCAGTTCTAGGATTTTTTGAAGGCCTGGTTTGGTAGACAGGTATCCCTTCAAGTTGTCTTTGTGTTGGAAAACTTTTCTTTCTCCCTCAATCATGACAGATAGTTTTGCTGGGTATATCAGTCTGGGTTGGCATTTTTGCTCATTTAATACTTGAAGTATGTCTCTCCAAGCTCTTCTTGCTTTTACTGTTTCCATTGAGTAGTCATTTGTTATTCTAATAGGTTTACCTTTAAAAGTGAGTTGCTTTCTTTCTCTTGAAGCTCTCAGCATCTTTTCTTTGTCTTGAATGTGGAGTGTTTTGACTATTATTTGCCGAGGCGATTTTCTATTTTGGTCAAATCTGTTGGAGTGCGAAATGCCTCTTGTATTTGGATGGGCCTCTCATTCTTTAATTGTGGGAAGTTTTCATTTATGATGAATTGAAATATTTCCTCAGGTGTGGTATTTTGGGATTCTTGTTCTGGTATTCCATGAATGTGCATGTTAGGCTTCTTCAGGGTGTCCCATATCTCTTGAATGTTCCTCTCAAGTATCTTTTTGGCTTTAACAATCTCTTCCATTGAGCTGGTTAATTCTCCCACTTTGTCTTCAAGATCTGAAATTCTATTTTCTGCCTCATTTGTTCTGCTGATAAGACTCTCTGTTGAGTTTTGGGTTGAAGATAACTTGTCTTTTAGTTCAATTTTAAACTCTTCCTGAGACTGTTTTAATTGCTCCATACCTATTTTTGTTTCTTGAACTGTTTTTCTCAACTCCTCCAAGTGCCTGTTGTGTTCCTGTTCAAAGTGGTTGATTCGGTTGTTTAACTCTTCTCGGATTTCCTCTTTCATAATATTAATCATGGTAAGGATCATACTCTGAAAGTCGTTATGTTTGGTCTGGCTTTCATGGCGATTTTCTGTGGATTTGTTCTGGTCGGAATCCCTCATTATGGGATTGATTCTTTCGGCAGGAGATTGGTCTTCTTGGGTTTTGTTTCTCGTGGATCTGCACTTTGACTTGTACATTGTTGCTTTGTTTTTTTTTTTTTTTTTTTTTTTATTAAAAATTTAATTATACATTTTAAAATTTTTTACCAGTTCCCTCCCTCCCCCCTCCCCTTCCCCCAGTGTCTCCCCCCCAATTCCCAGAGAGTCCTTTATTGTGTGCGCCTAACTCTCCACTGGGTCCTCCTCTCCGATGACATATAAGGACCCAGTGGCATTTCCATAAGCCCTTTCTCTTGTTCCCCTTAATCATAAGATTACTACTATGGCTGTCAATCCCTTGCCTCCAGGGGTCTCGGTGCCCTTAACAGATGCTAGACTTTATGAGGGCAACAGTGCGCTGGACATTGCGCAGGGCATGCAAAGTTCCATTATGATTGCTTTGGCCCCAACTATTGTTGAGAATCTTGCAAATCGTTGCTCCTCCCATCCTTTTGCTCTTACAATCTTACCGCCCCCTCTTCCGCAAATGTCCCTGAGCTCCAGGATGGGGAGAGATTAGGCTGTCCTAGTTCTATGTGATTGATATAGAGTCTCTGAAGTTCTGGATTGTGGTTTGTTGATTTTCTTTTGCAGTTTTTCTGCTCCTGCAATTCCCTTCACTCCATTCTGCTGGGCACTGTATGTCACCCCCTGGCCAGAGACAAAAAGCTGTTAAACTGGAGTCTTGTTGTAATAGCACATTCAAGGGTAGATGTAATAAGAGTAGGAAACCTCACTGAGGGCGGGGTCCATTACCCATTTGCACAATGATTACTTTTTATCTGCTAGACTATATGCCCTCCCCTTCTGGTGAGATCAGGAAAGAACGTCTGTGAACTTAACCAGGTTTCTCATTACTTACTTGCAGACCTTGATGGAGGCCTATTTTCTCTGCTGTAACATGGTCTCCTCTCTCCTTGTTTCTGGTGTGGCCCTCCTAACCCATCTCTCTTGTTCATAATCCTTGCAATTACTGTGTTACATAGGTTTACTTTTGAGTGTCCCAATGTGGGCTGGGCGAGTTTGGTACTAGGAGCCACCTATTAGGGAGTACATACGGCGCTTAATTTTCTGGGTTTGGGATACTTCACTTAATATAATTCTTTCTAATGACATCCATTTCCCAGCAAATTCCAGTAATTCATCATTTTTGATGGCTGAGTAGTACTCCATTGTATAGATGTACCACAGTTTCCTTATCCACTCGTCAACTGTTGGACATTTAGGTTGATTCCATGACTTTGCTATTGTAAACAGTGCTGCTATGAACATGGTCGAGCTTGTGCTATCGAGGCGAACCTCTGCTGCTTGGGGGGTTATTCCCAAAAGTGGGATAGCAGGGTCATACGGCATTTCAATCTTTAATTTCTTTAAGAATCTCCAGACGGCTCGCCAGAGTGGCTGTATGAGCCTGCATTCCCACCAACAATGTAGGAGAGTTCCCCTCTCCCCACATCCTCTCCAGCATTTGTCGTTGTTTGTACTGTGAATTTTTGCCATCCTGACCGGGGTGAGATGATATCTCAGGGAAGTTTTGATTTGCATTTCCCTGATGGCGAAGGAAGTGGAGCATTTTTTAAGATAATTGTTAGACATTTTAATTTCATCCCTGGTAAAGTTTCTTTGAAGTTCCAGGGCCCATTTTTTAATTGGGCCAGTGTTTTCCTTGGAGTTTAATTTTCTAAGTTCTTTGTGCACTCTGGACAGTAGAGCTCTGTCAGATATGTGGTTAGTGAAGATTTTCTCCCATTCTGTGGGTTGCCTTTGAGCTCGTGCGACAATCTCTTTATCTGAACAGAAGCTCTTTAATTTCACAAGATCCCAACTGTTGAGAGTTGGTAGCAGTGACTGTGCCATTGGATGTCTGTTTAGGAAGTGTTGGCCTAGCCCAATCAGCTCGAGGGAGTTCCCTATCCTTTCAACTATGGCTTTTAAAGTCTCTGGCCTGATATCAAGGTCCTTGATCCATTTGGAATTAAGTCTTGTACATGGTGACAAGTACGGGTCCAGCTTTAATCTTCTGCATGTGGAGATCCAGTTTTGCCAACACCATTTGTTGAAGATGCTGTTCTTTTTCCATTGGATTCTTTGGGCCCCTTTGTCAAAGACCAAATGGCTGTAACTTTGTGGGCTTATATCTGGGTCTTCAATCCTTATCCATTGATCTGTGTGTCTATTTTGGAGCCAGTACCAGGCTGTCTTTATAACTATGGATTTGTAGTATAGACTTAGGTTTGGTATGGTAATACCTCCAGCTGTGTTTTTGTTACTCAGGATTGTTTTTGCTATCCTGGGTCTTTTGTGCCTCCATATGAACTTTGAGATTGTTTGGTCAACTTCTTTGAAGAATTGCTTTGGGATTTTGATTGGTATAGCATTGAATCTGTATATTGCCTTTGGTAGGATGGTCATTTTTACAATGTTGATTCTGCCAATCCAGGAACAAGGGAGGTCTTTCCACCTTCTGGTGTCTTCTGCAATTTCTTTCTTTAGGGTTTTAAAGTTTTCATTGTAAAGGTCTTTTACCTCCTTAGTTAGGTTTATACCAAGGTATTTCATTTTTTTAGGGGTTATAGTAAATGGCATGGTTTCTCTCAAGGCTTTTTCACTTCTTTCATTCTGGGCATATAGGAAGGCCTCTGATTTTTGCACATTTATTTTGTATCCTGCCACCCTGCTGAACTTCTCAATTAGTTCCAGGAGCTTCCTGGTGGAGTTTTTGGGATCACTCAGGTATAAGATCATGTCATCTGCAAATAGAGATAGCTTGACTTCTTCCTTGCCAATTTGAATCCCTCTTATGTCCCTTTCTTGTCTTATGGCTTCGGCTAAGACTTCAAGTACAATATTGAATAGAAGTGGTGAGAGTGGACAGCCTTGTCTTGTTCCTGATCGAAGTGGGAATGCTTCCAATTGTTCCCCATTGAGCATAATCCTTGCTGTGGGCTTGTTGTATACAGCTTTTATTATATTGATAAAAGTTCCTTCCATTCCTACTGTCTCTAGCGTTTTGATCATAAAAGGCTGTTGGATCTTGTCAAAAGCTTTTTCTGCATCTATCGAGAGTATCATGTGGTCTTGGACTTTGGACTGGTTTACATGATGAATTACATTTATTGATTTGCGTATGTTGAACCAACCTTGTGTGCCGGGGATGAAGCCTACTTGGTCCCCATGAATGATCTTTTTAATATGTTTTTGAATCTGATTTGCTAAGACTTTGTTGAGAATCTTTGCATCTGTGTTCATCAGGGAGATCGGCCTATAGTTTTCTTTTTTAAGTGAATCTTTATTAGGTTTTGGGATTAAAACGATATTAGCTTCATAGAAGGAATTTGGTAGTGTTCCTTCCTTTGCTATTTGATGGAACAGTTTAAGGAGTATTGGTGTTATTAACTCCTTAAATGTCTTGTAGAACTCTGTGCTGAATCCATCTGGTCCAGGACATTTTTTGGTGGGAAGATTCGAGATTACTTCCTCAATTTCCTTATATGTTATAGGACTATTTAAGTAATTCACAACTTCCTGATTCAATTTAGGTAAGTTGTGTTTACTTAGAAATTCATCCATCTCTTTTGTGTTGTCAAACTTCACAGAGTATAAGTTTTTGAAATATGATGTTATAATTCTCTGGATTTCTTGGGTATCCGTAGTGATAACTCCATGTTCATTTCTAATTTTGTTAATTTGGGTTTTCTCTCTCTTGCTTTTGGTTAGTTTAGCTAGGGGTGTATCAATCTTGTTGATTTTTTCAAAGAACCAGCTTTTCGATTTGTTGATTTTTTCTATCGTTTTCTTAGTCTCGATTTCAGATATTTCTCCCCTTATTTTGCTAATCTCTTCTCTTCTACTGCTTTTGGGATCAGATTGCTCTAGTTTCTCTAAAGCTTTAAGCTGCATTGTTAAGTTGTTTATTTCTGATGTTTCCATTTTTTTGATGTGGGCATTAAGAGCTATGAACTTACCTCTTAGAACAGCTTTCATTGTGTCCCAGAGATTTTGGTAAGTTGTATTTTCGTTATCATTCACTTTCAGGAAATCTTGAATTTCCTTTTTAATTTCTTCCTGAATCCAGTTCTCATTCAGCATCATAGTGTTAAGTTTCCAGGAGTTAGTGTATTTTCTCTTGTTTGATGTGTTGTGGATGTCCAGCTTTAGGCCGTGGTGGTCTGATAGGGCACAGGTTAGAATTTCAACTTTCTTGTACACGTGTAGATTCATTTTGTGGCCCAATATGTGATCTATTTTGGAGAAAGTTCCGTGTGCTGCTGAGAAAAATGTGTATTCTTTGGTGCGTGGGTGAAAAGTTTGATAGAGATCTGTGAGGTCCATTTCTTTCAGGGTTTGATTAAGTTCCAAAGTGTCTCTGTTAAGCTTTTGACCTGTTGATCTATCCCATGTAGAGAGGGCGGTGTTGAAGTCCCCAAGAATTATCGTTTGGGGGTTGATTTCTTGCTTTAGACGCTGTAGGGTTTTCTTAATGAATGTGGAGGGGCCCGTATTGGGTGCATATATGTTCAGTATTGTGAAGTCTTCCTGGTGAATTGTACCTCTGACTAAAATGTAGTATCCATCCGTGTCTCTTATAATTTTTTTTGGTTTGAAATCCACTTTGTCTGATAGCATAATGGCTACCCCTGCCTGTTTTCTGCTTCCATTTGCTTGTAGAATTGTTGACCAGCCTTTTATTTTTAGAGCGTGCCTATCTTTTGTGGTGAGATGGGTTTCCTGCAGGCAGCAGATTGATGGATTGTGATTTTTAATCCAAGTTTGTAATCTGTGTCTCTTGATCGGTGAAATAAGTCCATTAACATTTAGTGTTATAATGGAGAAACTATTGTTAATTCCAGACATTTATTATGTTTAGTAGCTTTTATAAGTATATTGCTTCGCTTTTAATGGTGTTATATTTGCCTTCTGTTCTCCTGGATATGCCTGTTTTTTTCTTCACGCTTGAGTATCATTTCTAGCAGTTTTTGAATGCCTGGTTTGGTGGCCATGTATCCCTTAAAGTTGTCTTTGTGCTGGAAAATTTTTCTTTCTCCCTCGATCATGACTGATAGTTTTGCAGGGTAAATCAGCCTGGGTTGACATTTTTGCTCATTCAATACTTGAAGTATGTCTCTCCAAGCTCTTCTTGCTTTTACTGTTTCGACTGAGAAGTCATTTGTTATTTTAATAGGTTTGCCTTTAAAAGTGACTTGTTTTTTCTCCCTTGAAGCTCTCAGCACCAGTTCTTTATCTTGAATGTGGAGTGTTTTAACTATTATTTGCCGCGGTGTGCTTCTAGTTTGGTCGTATCTGTTTGGGGTGCGGAATGCCTCTTGTATATGAATGGGCCTCTCTTTCTTTAGATGAGGAAAGTTTTCCTTGATGATCGTTTGAAAAATTTCCTCAGGGGTGGTATTTTGAGATTCTTGCTCCGGTATTCCATGAATACGCATGTTAGGCTTCTTCAGGGTGTCCCATATCTCTTGGATATTTCTCTCAAGTATCTTTTTGGCTTTAACAACCTCTTCCATTGAGCTGGCTAGTACTCCCACTTTATCTTCAAGGTCTGAAATTCTGTTTTCTGCTTCATTAGTTCTGTTGATAAGACTCTCTGTGGCGTTCTGGGTTGAAGATAACTTGTCTTTTAGCTCAGTTTTAAACTCTGCTTGAGTTTGTTTTAACTGTTCTATGCCACTTTTTGTTTCTTGCACTGTTTTTCTCAACTCCTCCAGATGTCTGTTGTGTTCCTCTTCAAAGCGATTGATTCGATTATGTAATTCCTCCCGGATTTCCTCTTTCATAGTATTGAACATGGTAATGATCATATTTTGAAAGTCGTTATCCTGGGTCAGGCTTTCTTGGCCTTTTTCCGCGGGTTTGTTCTTTTTGGAGTCTAACATTATGGGATTAATTTCTTCAGTGGGAGATTTGTTTACTTGAGTGTTGCTTCTCATGGATTTGCACTTTGACTTTGGCATTGTCATTTTAACTCTTAAGATCTCTCAATTTCACTAAACTGAATTATTTGGCCTGGGGTACTGGTGGGCGGGGCCTGAACGGGGACTTACCTAGGGAGCGGGGTGAGGCCCGGGTGGACCGCGTGCGTGTCCTGACTGGCGGAGTGGGGTGGGGCGAAAAGGGAGGATGGGCGCAGGGGGAGGTGCTCCTCGTTCCCTGGGCCCCCGCGCGGCTCCGGCTGGATGGCGGGAGTCGGAGCCGGGTCCCCGTGGGCTGACCTGGGGTCCTAGAGCGCGCGTTGAGGCCCGGCTGGATCTCGCCTACGCGTCCCGACCGGCGGAGGGGGGGTGGGGCGAAAGAGGGAGGCTGCGCGCGTCGGCGTGGAGCTATTTAACCCGAGGGCAGCTGGGGCGGGGCCCGGGCGCAGGGGGAGGTGCTCCTCGTTCCCTGGGCCCCCGCGCGGCTCCGGCTGGATGGCGGGAGTCGGAGCCGGGTCCCCGTGGGCTGACCTGGGGTCCTAGAGCGCGCGTTGAGGCCCCGGCTGGATCTCGCCTACGCGTCCCGACCGGCGGAGGGGGGGTGGGGCGAAAGAGGGAGCTGTTGCTTTGTTTTTTAGGACCTTTCAGTTTCTGTTTTTCACTGAATCCACGTAGTTAGTATTGTTACGCTTGCCAGTTATTACTAGTGCTTGCCTTGGATTGGGTATGTCTGTGTATTGTTAGTATTATATCCTAGATGAGGCTACTAGGCTGTTAGTACGTCAGTTAAGTCAGGTTACATTACCAGGGGGTGAATATTAGTTTGGTAGTGCACTTTTACGATTTAGTTTCTTGATGAAATGTGGGGGTGAGTGGTGTACTCCCTGGAGTTGTATGTTGTGGGGTGGCTGTATGAGAAAGTTGATCTACAGCATTGATACTTTAAAGGATCAGTAAGGTGAAAAGAAAATGTTTACTTATCTTTGGGCTGGATGAGAAGAAACTCGCCCACGTGATATAATGATTGTAGTGGAGTCCAGATGTATGGCCTGTGCTCCCTTTGTTCCTTAGAATTTTGCTTGAGTTTCCTTTGGGCTCTATTGAATTCTGAGTAGCAGTGTGTCTTCAGTGGACCACGTGCGTAGGTCCCCGGTGGGCCAGAGAGGCAGAGGGTCTGATGTTGATGGCAGAGTTCTTCACCTGGGATCTTGGGCGGCAGGCAGAGGGCGGTGGGATGTGGGCGGCGGGCGGGGGCAGGGCGGCGTGGAGGGGGCTGGGGTCGTCCGGGCCAAGGGGCGCAGGCCAAGCCGCAGTTGGCCTGGGTGCTCGCCGCCGGGACGAGTGGGGCTCCGGGGTGGGTGGGGGCTGGGCTGGTCTCTCTCTCTCTCTCTCTCTCTCTCTCTCTCTCTCTCTCTCTCACTCACCTTGGGCGGGGGCAGGGCGGCGCGGAGGGGGCTGGGCGGCGCGGAGGGGGCTGGGGTCGTCCGGGCCGGGGGACGCAGGCCAAGCCGCAGTCGGCCTGGGTGCTCGCCGCCGGGACGCGTGGGGCTCCGGGGTGGGTGGGGGCTGGGCTGGTCCCTGCTAAGTTTTTATGAGCCGAGATAATAAAAAATGTTATATAAAAAAAGCCATGTGGTTGAATACATCTCTGCTTTATTAGAACAGTCACATGTAAACTAAATATTTTTACTTGATTACTATTCATGAAAATAGAAAGTAATATAAATGAAACTTTCTGGAGTTAAATTGGATACATCTAACATTGTGTGTCAAATTTACTTAATATGTCTAACCATTTTGTGCATGTACACACACACTCACATCAGTGTATGTATGTATGTTTTGTATCTAACAAATAGGGCTCATGAATATATTCTACAAGGGGATACTAGTATGAAGTATGGTTTGGTTATATCCCACTTGTTTACCTTTATTACCTGAAGGAGATATGCTAATCTTATATAAACTACCTGTGTTCTTAAATTGAAAAGTTGTAGCACAAACTTTATGTTTATATGATAGTAAAAGTATTTTTTTCTAAAACAATTTCTCTGACATTTTGGACTTTATCTTAAATAGGTATTACTTACCAAGATCATTTCATGGAGGGCTGAACTCACAGAATCTCTATCTCTATCTATCTATCTGTCTGTCTGTCTGTCTATCTATCTATCTTTCTTTCTTTCTTTGTTTCTATTTCTCTGTATGTCTTTTTATCTGTCTGCAGAGAGAGAGAAAGAGAGATATATAATAGTTCATAGCATGATTCATGGTACTTATGTGCATATTTTGTGTTATTTTGGGGGACTAGATTAAATGCATAGAAAAGGATAAATTTAATTTTTAAACTCCAGTTCTCTAAGTTGGAAGCTAAGTTTGAAATCACTTTATCTTATGCTGTAATTTCTATTTCAATATCTTGAAGTCAAAACCTACAATCATAGGGTCCCTCAAGAATGAAAGTACTTAGACATAAAATTGATAGAAAATCACACTATTTTTCTAACTGTCCAATAAAAGCAGTTCATAAAATTTACCTCATTCATATACTACCCAAGTACCATCAAGGTGGTCAATGCTTTTCCTGCTTACAGAGGAGGTTTACCTGCCAAGGGAGTATTTGAGGGTGTTGTACATCTTCAGGTGTTGTCAATTCTGATTTCTCCAGAAAAATTTCATGAAGCACATGAGCCACTGCATAGACAGCATTATGGATGTAATAGCTTGACTCAGATATGCTCATTATACCACTTTGTTCTGACATGAACTCTAAGGAAGCATTTTCTGGGCATAGTGAGTCTTCTCCACAAAATATCCCAGGAGGTGAGCATTGAAATTCGTCAAACCATAATTTATGGAAGTATGGGTCCTGGGGGTACTGGGAAGGCTTACGTGTCTTGAGGAAGTGTTTAAAACCAGGGATAGATGTCTTCTGAGGCGAAAGGGAAAGGCTTCAATGGACAAATCTCCATAATGCTTCCACATATGGAAAATGCTCTCCCACCCTGAGGAATGGAGATTGCCCATGATCGACACCTTGCCTCTGGCTGAGAAGAGCTCTGCTGACAAAGTCAAAGTCTGGAGATGATCAACATCCCCAGAGAATATGTGCACCGTGGTATAGGAATCTCCATTCGAATGTCCTAATATGGTTTCCCATGATACATAGAAATTCATAGTAGCAGGGAGTTTTCTTGTAAAAGCCTCACAAATATCAGCAGTTACCATCTCTACCTTCAGGTCCCAAAGAAACTGCTCCCCTTTCATGTCATCAGAGACAACGAGCGCCACCCAGGTCCATCCAAAATGCAACACCAAAGAGATGATTGCTTCGACTTCAATGTTGTCCCTGGGAGCCATCTGATAGAGCGATGGAAAGCGGTCTTTGTCACTCAGCATGGCATCATATGGTCCATACGTGATCTGAAGTGGAGCAACAAAATCATGGTTTCAAGGCATTTAAGGGACAGAGTTCAGTCAAATCTTACATAAGATGATCAAATGAGAACTTAGAAGAATATATTCCCTCTATATTGCATAGAGTTTCACAATTTTCATTATGGTGACTGACAGTAGGTTTGCCCTTTAAAGTGGGATCATAGATGAGTGAAAGGAAATGACTCTATCATTGAGGTGGTTCTAGGAGGGACCACTTGGTATACCACAAATGCCTGAACTCCCACAAGAGTACACAATGCAGAGAGAACTCTGGGGCCCACAGAAGTGGAGAGGCAGGAAAGTGGGAGGGAGTGGGATGGATTGATGAAGGAGGAGAGGGGGAGAGAAAGGCATCAGGAAAGAGAGAGGCAGGGATATGTTCTAAAACTGAGAAAAAATGAAAAAGTTGGACCATAGATGCCTATGTGAGTAGAAGTAACAAAAGGAACAAAAAGAAGTAACAAAAGGACTAAGAGGTGTGAGATAATTCTAGACCAGGATGAAAGGAAACATTATAGTGGGCTCAGGAAATATTATAGAAGAGATGAACAGGTTGTTACACAATTGAAACAAAAAGGAAGAAACACCACCAGATTTCCCAAGACTTTTGTCTTCAGGGAGGCAAATATGGAAAGAAACTGGACAAGTTTCAAGTGGATTCAACTCTTGTCATTAGACAGAGGAAGGAATATTAACTGAACAAAACACTACTTATAAAGCTTTTGTTTTTACTCTTATGATGTGTTAGGTGAACAGTCACCCAGAAAAATAATATTGGATGCACAATCTGAGAAAGACAGGAATCCTTACTGTGTTACTTTACAGTTACTCTGCACTTCACCTACTCATAGGTCAATCTGAAGCATCCAACAATTATGCCATCTCATCTTCTAAAATTAATTAGCCCATAAAATAATTCATCTACATTGATTTGTTCTGTGTATTCATCCATATCTCCTCGTGGTAGGTTGTGTTGGATAGCTGACCTGGGGCAAAACTGCGGGGTGGAGATTAAGTGGTTGCTCTCAGGGAGTGCTCTCCAGACATCTCTGTGGGTCAACCTAAGGCAGGTAGAGATGGGCAGAAAAAGAGTGTAAAGCTACTACACTGGCACTGACATCAGTCATTCCTCAGGCTATCAGTGTTGTTGTTGGCCACAATGTTATCCCAAACTGGTTGCATAAGTCCTAGATTGTTTTCTCTGCACTGTGACGGTTACTGGGCTCTGGAGAATCTCTGAGACATTTTCTCTCTAGGAAAGGGAGTTTTCTTTGCTACCAGCATTATTATTGGAATGCACAGCTGTGTGTAAACAGCATCAATGCCTGTGGTGGTGGGAAGATGGAATCATTGTACCTATGTTTGACATTCTCTCTCATCCTTCACTGTCTTTGACTGAAGAACACAGGTCATTCCCTAGATCTGTTTATAACTCCATGGACCAAACATAGTCCACTTCCACATACCCCTTTGATGAGATAGGAGGGACAGTAAGAGGAATATCAAAATATATCTCTCCAGAATTAAAGACTCACTTGTGGAATTTTGTAGAGTTCCATAATTCTTCCAACCTCAGCTAAAAGGGTTGACAAGGTTCCTGCTATGATAGCCACAGAATTGTTTCCAGTCTGACATTGGTAGTTAGGGATTATATCACTTCCTCCAGACAGCCACAGCAGAGATCCTTCCAGGGGTCTTTAGTGAGTGTGGACAATGTTATAGGTGTGGAAACCCAGCGTCACATTGGGGAGCATGTGGGAGTCCATGTTGATTTCTTCAATGGCAAAGTAACAGGCCAGCACATATTGGTAGTTTTTCCAAAGTCACCTAAACAGGAGGATCAGAATGAATGCATCCAGACATGCTGTGTAATTCACAGAAATGCTCACTCTTCCCCGTTTCACCATGATCGTTACAAACGTCATCTCGTCCTACTAGTTAGCAAACATCCTTAGACCTTGACTGTCCTGAGCTTGGAAGAATGGAATTGCCACACATCTGCTCCTGAAGTGCTGGAGCCCTGATCAAAAATTTTCCCTCAACATCTGTACATCTAAGGAGTCTGATGTTTTCTAACCTTGCAGCAAGCCCAGAATGCCTCCCTTTTGTACTGATAAGGAATCTTTGTATGATCTGTTTTATTACACACAGCATCTTGTGTTTATGGTATCTACACTTGTATTTATTATAGCTGCATAAAATCAGTCATGGTCAGAATGGCAATATCTGAGGTTCTTTGGTTACACTGAATTAAATTCGTGTGAGATTCTCAGCAATGGTCACTGATACAGGGACAACTATGTCTGACCAAGCCAGGAATTGGAAAATCATACACTCAGACTTCTGACTCAGATATTCCTGTTCTGGCACATGAAGCTGATATGAACAGAACAGAACAGAAGGATTGAGAATAACTTGGAATTATTTCTTAGTTCTATATTCCATTAACTAAGACTTATTTGCATAAGTGCTGTAACATGTCATTTATTCATATCATGTAACTCTTGGTTGAGTAGGTTATACTTGGAGCAATTGTGTCAATATATGAAAAATAACAAGGTATTTTCCTGCATGGGTACAATTGAAGTTACAACACATCTTTATTTACTTTTATTTAATTTAGAATGAAAAATTCACTTTGAATATATTATTGACATATGCTAGTGAGACACAGTTAATATTTTACTTGAGAGAAGAAAGAAAAATGAGAGAGAGAGATCAGTGAGACAATGATGAAACACAGACTTTTTCCCACACACATTTATCTCCACCTCAGCTTGTATGCACAGGAAGTACTTACATTTGATATTTCAGTTGTAGTTTTGGCTTCTGCACAAAAGATACTGAAAGCAGCTCTCATAGGTATTCTCCTGTGACATGAGTCGAAGCTGCAGGACTAGCAAGAGACAAAACAGGGCCCAGGACATGTCAGCACTGGCCTTCTATCTATGCTGAGCTGAGAACGGTATTGAGCTGGGTCATGTCTACAGACTCAGCTCTCCCTTATGGGAGCAGGTATTTGTAAGGGAACAGCCAGGGCCTGCTTATGGCTGCAAGTCCTGAATCTGTAGATTACCTGTGGTTGGTTGGTGTGGCAGACTAGATCAGAGACAGAAAGGAAGCAGAAATACTTATGTGAAACTCACTGTGCAGAGATCTGGCCCATCTGTCACTTTGATCAGAGTATTCCTGGCTTCCCTATGCTATGTTGGTTCTCTTTCATTCTTATCCTGAGCTCAGAGGATCACACAGCCCTGGGGCTCTGCACCTGCCCCTTCTGTCACAGGGAAAAACACGTTGGAAAAATATGTTTAGGACCCCACTTTCCCTCATCTCTGTGATTGCATTATAGTGTAGCAAGGCTTTGGGGACCACTGTTTGGCAAGATACATTCTGGATCACCCTGTAGTCACCAGATTCTCTCTCTCTCTCTCTCTCTCTCTCTCTCTCTCTCTCTCTTAATACCTTCATGTATATATACTGGAAGAGAGATCTGATGGATGTGGGAAGGTAAAAAGAAAAGCTGATACTGAAATCTAAACACATACATTGACCATTTCAATGGGGACTTTGAGAAAGTTTGATGTGATATCAGGTCTCATCACCTTGTGCCATATTCAGAAGCACATGGAACTCACATCTGCCATGACTCCTTGTTTTACACTTTCTTCTTGGCATCAGAAGACTTCCAGATCTGAAAAGAAGGAGGCTGCATTCAAAAGAAATAAACAAAATCACCCCAACACTGCCATTCCCATGACAAGTCCTCTGACCACTGTTCACATCATATGCTGTGATTGATGAGCTCCCGACATCTGTTGCCATCTGTGTCATAAGTCAGTGAGAGGTAGGGAATGTAGAGTCCATGAGATCCATTAAGAAGACTTTAATTAAGAAGAGAAAGCCTTGTGAATATGGCAGCCATGGTTTGGCCTCATGGTTGGGGAGCATTAGAACAGAAATAATAGTTTAATAGGGCAGAGAGAGAGAGAAGAATATCAGGTACAGCATAGCAGTTGGAGCCACAGAACCCTCAGGACAAAAGAGGTTTTTACCTTGTTTCATGTTAAATCTACAGAAATCTCACACACAAACAAGATGAGGCCATGTCCCCATCTTCACCACCTCCTTCTCGCCTCCCTCCTCTGCCTCTCTGCCCCTTGCCCAATAACCTAGCTGTATTCTGCCCCCACTCATTCACCCATATCCTTCTCTATGTGTGGGTCCAGGGCTCCCTCAGCATTAGTAAGTTTCCAGGCCTCTATGGTGGTCTAAACGCCCTCTAGTGGGAATACCTACAGGTGGAGAAGTTGCTCTTCTCTTGTCTGACTCTTGCCCCAAACATTCTGAGTGTAGTTTTTCCTGAGATTCTTGCTTGTCCACAGGGAATGTTGATATTTCAGCCAATGCGTAGATCTGGTGCAAGCAGATCCCACTGAAATGAGCTCCGGGATGCACAGCCCATGGCAGGCAGCGCACCTCCCCTTCTTTAGTTTCTTGCAATCTTACCTCCCCCCCCTTCCACTAGGCTCCATGAGCCTCGTGTGCCAGAAAAGGACACGTGGAGACATACTAATTTGTTAAATTATTTAAATATAAGCATAGCAAAAGCCTATAACAAATCACCACAAACACAGCTGCACAATGAAGTGGAGAAAAGGAATAGTAGAAATGGCCTCCAAATGCACTCCCCTGAGGCCACAGACAAATCCATCCCAGTACCAGTGATGAGATACCGCCATGCAAACTGTTGGTCAGGGATGTCTCAAAGACCCTCACATTAATACAGGTCATTTCCATTGCCCCTGCTCCTCATCAGAACTCGGTAATGTCTTCCATACTTTGGATACATGACATGGAGAAATCAAAAACTTCCTCTATGCTGGTCAACTTTCACAGTGTTAGCAGGACATATGCAGGCTGCTGGAGGACCTTGAGCCATTAAGACTATGATCCAGATGTGAATTTTGTGAGCTACAGCAACACCAGCCAGACAAAGGATGCTCAATGTTGCAAAGGTGAAGATCCACTTTAGGAGTGAGCAAGGGGGGAAATCACAGTTCTTCAGATGAAGTGTTGGGGTTCCCCAGAAAGGAGAAGTGAGGTTTATGTGTGGAGTGAGCAAGGGGTTCAGCTCAAGGCCTCAGGTGGTGGTGTTGGGGTCCTAGAAGGAGCTGGAAATAGTGGCTAAACGTTGAGCAAGGTAAGATCTTAGCCAAGTTCCTCAGATGACATGTTAAAGTCTCAGAGAGAGGAAAAGTGGAAGAAAGCTCTAGAGTATGCAAAGGGTCTTGTTGCAAGTTGTAAGATAATGACATTGGTGCCCCAGAGGGAAGGGACACTGGTGGAAAAGACCAGTAAGGACTGTTTGTGGAGAGACACTTCACACTGATTCTCAGGGAGTGATGTTGGGATCCTAGAGGGAAGTGGAGATGGGTGTACCTGTGGAGCAAGCAAGGGTCTTGACTTACATTATTAGATGACAGTGTTAGTGCAACAGAGGAAGGGGGAGTAGGTACTGTTTATAGTGGTAGCAAAGTGCTCACCCAGTCTTCAAGTTGTGATTTTGGAAACCCTGAAGAAGACAGAGATGATGTCTACCTGACAATCAATCCTAAGGTCACTTGGCATATGTACTTTGCATGGTAATGTTGGTGTCACGATTTTTAAGTTGAGGCAAACAATGGATGTAATGTGTCAGTGATTCTAGAAGAGGGTAGTGGACTACAGAGTCGTAATCTTGAAAACTACTAAACTTGACCTTACAGGAATAAAGTACCAGTAAATAATGCATTAACAATACAATAAGAAGTTCTTCAAGTGGGCTGGAGAGAGGACAGCTCAGAGGTTAAACAAAGCCTTTGCTTCCCAAGCAATAGGACCTGAGTTCAGATCCCCAGGTCCCACACAAAAACGCTGGGCAGAGATGGTGTAACCTGCATTTCTGTCCTTGGAAGGCAGAGAGTAAAAAAGCACAGAACTAAGAAACAGGAAGAGAGCGCCCCCTCGGGCCTCCACAAGCTCACACACTGAAGTGCCCTCTACATGTACACACATGCACAGATGGGCATGCAGACAAAATGAAATCTAAAAGTTGAAGACAAGACAACTAAAAAGGTAAAATAAGTTAAAATTAGAACCTACATATCTCAGATAAGCTATCAATAAATGACTTTTTATAGTCTACATAAGGTAAAAATGTAAAAATTAATTCACTTTATAGTCACTGAACTGAACTAGCATTACTGTTTCTAGACTTCAAGACTAGCTTAGGCTAATCTTATAAATGGGCAATTCAAGAACAGTGTTACTTGGAGGTAAAGGATTGGCAGCCACAGCAGTGTTCCTATACCTAAGGGGAACACGGGAAAGGGTTCAGGGAAAGGCCACTGGGTCCTTGTACATCATCGGAGAGGAGGGCCCAGAGGAAAATCAGACATGCACAAGAAAGGACTCTCTGGGAATTGGGGCGGGAGGCACTGGGGGATGGGGAGGGAGAGGGGTGGGGAGGAGGAGCAGGGGGTACGGGGGAAGGAGGAGGAAGGGAGGGAACTGGTGTACCTAATAAGTTTGTATGAGCTGAAATAAAAAAAAAAAAAGAACAGTGTTAATACCAACCTAACAAAACAGTGTCACTTACTTTATGATACAAGATAGGCAGTTTTCTGGTTTAAACTCACAAAATTTCTGGGCCACAACAAAGGCTGTCTGTCCTAAGAGTAAAGTTTATAGCACTCAGTGCCTATGTCAAAAAAAAAAAATGGAAGCATCACAAGTAAATAACTTAACACTGCATTTTCACGTTTTAGAGAACAAGAATAATCCAATCCTCAAACAGTTAGAATAGCAGAGAGAACTAAAATCAGGCAAGAAATCCAAAATTGACATAAGGAAAACAAAACAATCAACCAAAGACTGGTTTTTTGAAAAATATATGAACAAGGTTAATAAACCCTTAACCAAACTAATCAAAACCAAAAGAGAGAAAATCCAAATCAATAAAATGAGAGATGACCATGGGGTTACTGCAACTGAATCCAAGGACAGTTAGAGAATCACAAGGCCATACCTCAATAGCTTGTATTCCTCAGAATTTGAGAACCTGGGAAAATGGATGAATTTCTAAGTTCACCCAACAAAATTGATTCAGGATAAATTGATTTATTTAAACAGTTCTATGTCAAGTAGTAAAACTAAAGAAGTAATTACAAATGTTTCCACAAAAAAAAAAGGAAAAAAAAGCCCAGAACTGGATGGATTCAGTGCAGAATTCTATAAGATATTTATTTCTTTAAAAAAAAAATTTTCCCACTAATACACACTTAATAGGTACCCCATTCCCCTCCCTCCCTCCACCCTTTCCTGGTCCCCTTTGCTCCCTCCCCCCTTTTCCCCTTCCTTTCACCCCTGAGTGCCCTTTCTCCCAGTGTCCCCCTCTTCTCCCCCCCGAATCCCTGTAGCATTCTTTAGTGTGAATATCAAACTTCCCTCTGAGTCCTCCACTCTAATGAGGTGTACAACAGACTCAGTAGCATTGCTAAGAGCCCTTTCTTTGACTCCCCTTTAGTATGGGAACACTATTGTGACTGTTAATCCCTCACCTCTAAGGATCCTAGTGCCTGTGATCCATGCTAGACTTTGGGGGTCACTGATTTGTCATTCATTGCTCAGGTCATGCAAAGTCCTATTATGGTTACTTCAGCCCTAACTTGTGTGGAGTATCTTGCTTATGGTTGCTACTCCCCATCTTTAGGCTTCTACAATCTTGCCGCTCCCTCTTCCATAAATTTCCCTGACCTTTAGGACGGGGAGACATTTGGCAGGTGTGGTTCCAGGTGATTAATGTAGAGTCTCTGATGTTCTGAATTATGGTTTTTTGTTGTTTGAGTTTTGCTGTTCCTGTACTGCTCTTGGCTCCATCCTGATTGGTATTGGATGTTGCCTCTTAGCCAGAGATAAAAGGCTGTTAAAATGGAGTCTTACTATAAGAGTAGATTCAAAAGTAAATGGAATAAGAGTAGGAGACCACAGTGAGGGGAGATCAGTCTCCCATTTTCAGGATGGTTGCCATCTATCTGCCAGACTCTCTGCCCTCCCTGACTGGTGAGATCAAACCCTCTCAGTTGCAAGTGACCAGGAAGGAAAGTGAGTGAGCTTAACCATATGTCTCACTATATACTTGCAGTATTTGATGGTGACTTATTTTCTCTGCTGTAGCATGAGCCCCTCTCTCCTTAATTCTGGGGGCCCTCCTTCCCCTCCCCTCCTGTTGATAATTTTCGCAATTACTTCTAAAAGATATTTAAAGAACAACTACCACCACTATTTCTTACTATTCTATAAAGTAGCAAAGGAAGGAACACTTCCAAAATTTTTCTGTGAAATTAATAACTGATCTCAAAATCAAATAAAGCATGATGAATAAGAAAACTATAGGCTAGGCTCATTAATGAACACAGATGCAAAGATCCTCAACAAAACTTTATCAACTGGATTCAAAGACATATGAAAAAGATCATTCCCTATAATCAAGTACCATATTTTACAGATATACAAGGCTGATTTTACATACTAAAATTACTACCTGTAATCCATCAAAAAAGTTAAATTTGAAATGCTATATGACCCAGATAAACCACTACTTGGAATATTCACAAAGAATGTTTCAGCTTTCTATAGAGACACGTGTATATCTGTCTTCATTGTAGCTCTCTTCACAACAGCAAAGTCATAGGATTAACATAAATGCCCAACAGTAGACAAATGTATAATGAAAATGTGTCACAAATACACAAGGAAATACTATGCAGCTACCAAACAATTAATTAATGAGAGTTGCTTGTAAATGGATAGAATTGGAAGATGCTATACTGAACAAAGTATCCCAGACAGACATCACATGTTCTCTCTTATAAGTGGAAGGTAGTCCTAAACCCTCATAATGACATACTGAAGGATAAATCACTCTAATATCCATTATAATCACAAGCAAACATGACTTGTGTGGTAGCTGAAATAAGACCCTAAGAGAGTGGAGAGAAAGGAACAGAGTTATATAGTTAAATAAAACTATTGTTAAGAGAAGCCTTTAAGGGAAGGGAAGCTAGGTGAGAGATTTTATTAATAAGGTCATAGAAACAGAGAGACAGAGAGAGAAAGAGGGAAAAAGAGACAAGTGTCTCAGGGGAAAAAGAGAGATTAAGGGCCTAACCAAGTAGTGCCCACTATGAACTTCTACAACTCCATTAAGAAGAATCTATGTAAGGCCCATGGGAAAGTAATTGTTCTCTGACTGGGTACTTATCCCCTCAATGTCAGGGAGCTCATGCCTGATACTGTAAATGTATCCAAATAATAATAGAAAAGAAGTAAATGGACAGATACAGATATTCTAGAGTTAGCTATAGAAGTTTAATGCTATAATATCATTTAACAATCCTTTTTTAGCCCTTGGATTAGAAAATCTCTCAGAGCTCAACCATGATACACACCATTACAATGGAAGGCTAGCGACGTAGAGAACCTCACCAAGCCAAAGTATAGGAAATCATTGAACCTGGAATACTCAGCACTAATCAGGCCATCCAAATCTTATCCCACATCAAACTTCAGAGAACCTTCTGGAATTGGGGATGATAAGACTATAAGAGCTCAACCATGTTGACCAATACACTCCAGGCAAGACAGGGCTTCTGTACCTGGAAAGGCATTACGATGAGACCCTCTACCAACCAGATCTACACAATGGCTTACTTATCAACGTTCCCCCAAGGACTAACTAGAGTCTTAGGACAAGTGGTCACAGGAAGTATATCAGGAACAATTTCTGAACAAAGGAAGAGGAGCCTCCTCACGGATGACATTATGCACTGAAGAGCCACATGAAGTTCAACAGATTCCTTGCCAACATAGGCACCCTAAAGGGAGTTCTGTGATACACACAATCATAGCAGAGGAAAGCGGGTGGGATAGAGCCTGATCGATGAAGGAAAGGAAAGATGGGAGAAGGATGAGTGGATGGATGCGATGGACCATGAGGGAAAAGATGAGGAGGGTGGTCTGGGAAAAGACGTGAACCCAGATTGTTTGTAAATAAATAAGTTAAAATTAAAATAAATTAAAAATGTGTCAACATTTCTCCCCAAATGGATATAAGAATTAGTAAAGTATTGTAAGTAAGTAGTGAGACACCTGGTGAAGCTCACTCTCACTTTCCTTCCTGCGTACTTTGAACTGATGAGGTTTGATCTCACCAATCAGGAAGGATATAGGGACTGGCAGATACATGTTAACCATCCTGCAAATGGGGCACTGAACCCTCCCCCCATGTACCTCCTCCCCACCCTGTCTTACTGCGGTCTTCTACTCCTTTTCCATCTACCTTTGAGGCTCTTCTTATAGTAAGATCTTCATTCAAATAGTCATTTATCTTTGGTTAGGAGGTGACCTCCAATACCAATCAGGATGGAGCCAAGGGCAGTGCAGGAACAGCAAAACTGAAAACAACAACAAACAATTATTCAGAACACCAAAGACCCTAATTAATCACATGGAACCAGACCAGCCAAATCTCTCCCCATCCTAAAGCTCAGGGAAACTTGTGGAAGAGGGGGCGACAAGATTATAAGAGCCTAAAGATGGGGAGGACCAAAGATATGCAAGATACTCCACACAAGTTAGGGCCGCAGTATCCATAATCAGACTTTGCATGTTTTGCACAACGACTGACATGTCAACAACCCCCCAAAGCCTAGCATGGATCACAGGCATTAGGATCCTTAGAGGCAAGGGATTAACATTCATATCAGTGTTCCCATGCTAAAGAGGAGTCCAATAAAGGACTCTGGGCTATGCCACTGTGTACTTACACCTCACTAGAGTGGAGGACACAGAGGGAAGTTTGGCATTCTTACAATAGGATGCTCCAGGGGATGGGAGGGGGATAGTGGAGGCACTGGGAGAAGGGGAGGGAGAGGAGTGAAAGGAAGGGAAAAAGGAGGAGATGATGCAAAAAGGAGACTAGGGAAGGGTGGAGGGAAGGAGAGGATCAGGGTACCTATTGAGCTTGTATGATTGGGAAACATGTTAATTGAATAAACTTATCAATAAAAAAGATAAGTAAAAAAAGAATGAATAAACAGGTCATTGCAAAATATGCTATAAAATACAGAATATATCTGAATATATATATGTGTGTGTGTGTGTGTGTGTGTGTATCTATATACATATACATATCCCTACAAAGACATAACATATATGTTGACTCAAAAGGCGCAATGTGAGTCCCAACTTCAAATCAAAGATTGATTTATACCTCATTGGCATGTTCTTATCCTCAGCCAGGTGAACACATTTGTGTGCAGGTGAGATGGGGGTCAATACTTGAAGAAATGATTTCATCCACATTTATCTCAGTGTTCCTTTGCATTTTAGTTGCTGATTCACAAGCATATTCATGAGATTTGAGTGATTTACAGGAAGCTGTGTTATCTAAAACGTGCCCTAGGAAAAGCAAAGACCCACAGAATTGTTCCTGGAATTGACTGCCTGATTTACATATTCATTGTCAACCTTAACTTAGTGCATCCAGTATAGAACACAGATTTCCCTCAGTGCCAGGGGATTTGTAACCTTGCTTCAAAGTGGTTTGTACAGTGATACTACTTAGTCGGACCTTATTCATCCAGATACCCCATAGTTCAGGAAACCAGTCTGAGATCAATCCTTTGAATTCCTGCTTAAAAATCATTTCAGATTCACAGACTCTGTGTGCAGCATACTCCCGGATTCTCACAAGTCCCTTTGCTGCGATGTTATTAAGGTCCCTCTCTGAGTCTTACACTTACATTCCCTTCAACATTATGAATTTGTTGATTCCAGGGCTCCTCAGCAGAACATCAGTTTGTAATCTCTTCCCTTGAATCCTATCCACTACAATACAGAGCTGCTGCTGCCATAAACCCACTGTAACTTTGCTGACTTCAGGGAGCTCACATTTCATCATGGAAGAGGGCAGACCATGTGACTTTCCACATTTCTCCTAGGGACATTTGAGTATTAATGAGGACCATGGGAGAGAGAGCTAATTTGATCTATGGTAGATTTATAATACATTGCAATACCCCCTTTTTGCACCCTAAACCCGCTCCGCCGGTCGGGACGCGCGCGCGCGCGCGGTCCAGCCGGGCGTCCACGCCGCGCCCAAGCTGGTGAGTACCCCCCCCCCCCCCCCCCCCGCGCACCGCCCACCAGGACCCCTAGGTCGGCCCACAGGGACCCGGCTCCGCCTCCCACCATCCAGCCGGAGCCGCGCGCAGGACCCAGGGACCAGGAGGACCTCCCCCTGCGCCCGGGCCCCGCCCCAGCTGCCCTCGGGTTAAATAGCTCCACGCCATCGCTCCCATCCCCCCTTTTTGCACCCTAAACCCGCTCTGCCGGTCGGGACGCGCGCGCGCGCGCGGTCCAGCCGGGCGTCCACGCCGCGCCCTAGCTGGTGAGTACCCCCCCCCCCGCGCACCGCCCACCAGGACCCCCAGGTGCCCACAGGGACCCGGCTCCGCCTCCCACCATCCAGCCGGAGCCGCGCGTGGGACCCAGGGACCAGGAGGACCTCCCCCTGTGCCCGGGCCCCGCCCCAGCTGCCCTCGGGTTAAATAGCTCCACGCCGTCGCCCCCATTCCCCCTTTTGCACCCTAACCCGCTCCGCCGGTCGGGACGCGGGCGTGCGCGGTCCAGCCGGGCCTCAACGCCGCGCCCTAGCTGGTGAGTACCCCCGCCCCCCGCGCACCGCCCACCAGGACCCCCAGGTCGGCCCACAGGGACCCGGCTCCGACTCCCACCATCCAGCCGGAGCCGCGCACGGGACCCAGGGACCAGGAGGACCTCCCCCTGCGTCCGAGCCCCGCCCCAGCTGCCCTCGGGTTAAATAGCTCCAAGCGGTCGCCCCCATCCCCCCTTTGCACCCCGCCCGCTCCACCAGTCGGGACGCACGCGCGGTCCAGCCGGGCCTCACCCCACGACCTAGGTAAGTCTCCGCCCGCCCCGCCCACCAGGACCACAGGCCAAATAATTCAGTTTAGTGAAATTGAGAGATCTTAAGAGTTAAAATGACAATGCCAAAGTCAAAGTGCAAATCCATGAGAAGCAACAATCAAGTAAACAAATTTCCCACTGAAGAAATTAATCCCATAATGTTAGACTACAACAAGAACAAACCCATGGAAAAAGGCCAAGAAAGCCCCACCCAGGATAAAGTCTTTCAAAATATGATCATTACCATGTTCAATACTATGAAAGAGGAAATCAGGGAGGAATTAAATAATCAAATCAATCGCTTTGAAGAGGAACACAACAGACATCTGGAGGAGTTGAGAAAAACAGTGCAAGAAACAAAAAGTGGCATAGAGCAGTTAAAACAAACTCAAGCAGAGTTTAAAACTGAGCTAAAAGACAAGTTATCTTCAACCCAGAACGCCACAGAGAGTCTTACCAACAGAACTAACAAAGCAGAAAACAGAATTTCAGACCTTGAAGATAAAGTGGGAGTACTAACCAGCTCAATGGAAGAGGTTGTTAAAGCCAAAAAGATACTTGAAAGAAATATCCAAGAGATATGGGACACCCTGAAGAAGCCTAACATGCGTATTCATGGAATACCAGAGCAAGAATCTCAAAATACCACCCCTGAGGAAATTTTTCAAACGATCATCAAGGAAAACTTTCCTCATCTAAAAAAAGAGAGGCCCATCCATATACAAGAGGCATTCCGCACCCCAAACAGATACGACCAAAATAGAAGCACGCCGCGGCAAATAATAGTTAAAACACTCCACATTCAAGATAAAGAACTGGTGCTGAGAGCTTCAAGGGAGAAAAAACAAGTCACTTTTAAAGGTAAACCTATTAAAATAACAAATGACTTCTCAGTCGAAACAGTAAAAGCAAGAAGAGCTTGGAGAGACATACTTCAAGTATTGAATGAGCAAAAAGGTCAACCCAGGCTGATTTACCCTGCAAAACTATCAGTCATGATCGAGGGAGAAAGAAAAATTTTCCAGCACAAAGACAACTTTAAGGGATACATGGCCACCAAACCAGGCCTTCAAAAAATGCTAGAAATGATACTCAAGTGTGAAGAAAAAAACAGGCATATCCAGGAGAACAGAAGGCAAGTATAACATCATTAAAAAAGAAGCAATATACTTATAAAAGCTACTAAACATAATAAATGTCTGGAATTAACAATAGTTTCTCCATTATAACACTAAATATTAATGGAATTAATTCACCGATCAAGAGACACAGATTACAAACATGGATTAAAAATCACAATCCATCAATCTGCTGCCTGCAGGAAACCCATCTCACCACAAAAGATAGGCACGCTCTAAAAATAAAAGGCTGGTCAACAATTCTACAAGCTAATGGAAGCAGAAAACAGGCAGGGGTAGCCATTATGCTATCAGACAAAGTGGATTTCAAACCAAAGAAAATTATAAGAGACACGGATGGATACTACATTTTAGTCACAGGCACAATTCACCAGGAAGACCTCACAATCCTGAACATATATGCACCCAATACGGGCCCCTCCACATTCATTAAGAAAACCCTACAGCGTCTAAAGCAAGAAATCAATCCCCAAACGATAATTCTTGGGGACTTCAACACCGCCCTGTCAACATGAGATAGATCAACAGGTCAAAAGCTTAACAGAGACACTTTGGAACTTAATCAAACCCTGAAAGAAATGGACCTTACAGATCTCTATCGAACTTTTCACCCACACACCAAAGAATACACATTTTTCTCAGCAGCACACGGAACTTTCTCCAAAATAGATCACATATTGGGCCACAAAATGAATCTACACATATACAAGAAAGTTGAAATTCTAACCTGTGCCCTATCAGACCATCACGGCCTAAAGCTGGACATCCACAACACATCAAACAAGAGAAAATACACTAACTCCTGGAAACTTAACAATATGATGCTGAATGAGACATGGATTCAGGAAGAAATTAAAAAGGAAATTCAAGATTTCCTGAAAATGAATGATAACGAAAATACAACTTACCAAAATCTCTGGGACACAATGAAAGCTGTTCTAAGAGGTAAGTTCATAGCTCTTAATGCCTACGTCAAAAAAATGGAAACGTCAGAAATAAACAACTTAACAATGGAGCTTAAAGCTTTAGAGAAGCTAGAGCAATCTGATCCCAAAAGTAGTAGAAGAGAGGAGATTAGCAAAATAAGGGGAGAAATATCTGAAATCGAGATTAAGAAAACGATAGAAAAAATCAACCAGTCAAAAAGCTGGTTCTTTGAAAAAATCAATAAGATTGATACACCCCTAGCGAAACTAACCAAAAGCAAGAGAGAGAAAACCCAAATTAACAAAATTAGAAATGAACATGGAGTTATCACTACTGATACCCAAGAAATCCAGAGAATTATAACATCATATTTCAAAAACTTATACTCTGTGAAGTTTGACAACACAAAAGAGATGGATGAATTTCTAAGTAAACACAACTTACCTAAATTGAATCAGGAAGTTGTGAATTATTTAAATAGTCCTATAACATATAAGGAAATTGAGGAAGTAATCTCGAATCTTCCCACCAAAAAATGTCCTGGACCAGATGGATTCAGCACAGAGTTCTCCCAGACATTTAAGGAGTTAATAACACCAATACTCCTTAAACTGTTCCATCAAATAGCAAAGGAAGGAACACTACCAAATTCCTTCTATGAAGCTAATATCGTTTTAATCCCAAAACCTAATAAAGATTCACTTAAAAAAGAAAACTATAGGCCGATCTCCCTGATGAACACAGACGCAAAGATTCTCAACAAAGTCTTAGCAAATCGGATTCAAAAACATATTAAAAAGATCATTCATGGGAACCAAGTAGGCTTCATCCCCGGCACACAAGGTTGGTTCAACATACGCAAATCAATAAATGTAATTCATCATGTAAACCAGTCCAAAGTCCAAGACCACATGATACTCTCGATAGATGCAGAAAAAGCTTTTGACAAGATCCAACAGCCTTTTATGATCAAAACGCTAGAGACAGTAGGAATGGAAGGAACCTTTATCAATATAATAAAAGCTATATACAACAAGCCCACAGCAAGGATTATGCTCAATGGGGAACAATTGGAAGCATTCCCACTTCGATCAGGAACTAGACAAGGCTGTCCACTCTCACCACTTCTATTCAATATTGTACTTGAAGTCTTAGCTGAAGCCATAAGACAAGAAAGGGACATAAGAGGGATGCAAATCGGCAAGGAAGAAGTCAAGCTATCCCTATTTGCAGATGACATGATCTTATACCTGAGTGATCCCAAAAACTCCACCAGGAAGCTCCTGGAACTAATTGAGAAGTTCAGCAGGGTGGCAGGATACAAAATAAATGTGCAAAAATCAGAGGCCTTCCTATATGCCCAGAATGAAAGAAGTGAAAAAGCCTTGAGAGAAACAATACCATTTATTATAGCCCCTAAAAAAATGAAATACCTTGGTATAAACCTAACTAAGGAAGTAAAAGACCTTTACAATGAAAACTTTAAAACCCTAAAGAAAGAAATAGCCGAAGACACCAGAAGGTGGAAAGACCTCCCTTGTTCCTGGATTGGCAGAATCAACATCGTGAAAATGACCATCCTACCAAAGGCAATATACAGATTCAATGCTATACCAATCAAAATCCCAAAGCAATTCTTCAAAGAAGTTGACCAAACAATCTCAAAGTTCATATGGAGGCACAAAAGACCCAGGATAGCAAAAACAATCCTGAGTAACAAAAACACAGCTGGAGGTATAACCTATACTACAAATCCATAGTTGTAAAGACAGCCTGGTATTGGCTCCAAAATAGACACACAGATCAATGGATAAGGATTGAAGACCCAGATATAAGCCCACAAAGTTACAGCCATTTGGTCTTTGACAAAGGGGCCCAAAGAATCCAATGGAAAAAGAACAGCATCTTCAACAAATGGTGCTGGCAAAACTGGATCTCCACATGCAGAAGATTAAAGCTGGACCCGTACTTGTCACCATGTACAAGACTTAATTCCAAATGGATCAAGGACCTTGATATCAGGCCAGAGACTATAAAAACCATAGTTGAAAGGATAGGGAACTCCCTCGAGCTGATTGGGCTAGGCCAACAGTTCCTAAACAGACATCCAATGGCACAGTCACTGCTACCAACTCTCAACAGTTGGGATCTTGTGAAATTAAAGAGCTTCTGTTCAGATAAAGAGATTGTAACACGAGCTCAAAGGCAACCCACAGAATGGGAGAAAATCTTCACTAACCACATATCTGATAGAGCTCTATTGTCCAGAGTGCACAAAGAACTTAGAAAACTAAACACCAAGGAAACCAATGGCCCAATTAAAAAATGGGCCCTGGAACTTAAAAGAAACTTTACCACGGATGAAATTAAAATGTCTAACAAATATCTGAAAAAATGCTCCACTTCTTTAGCCATCAGGGAAATGCAAATCAAAACTTCCCTGAGATATCATCTCACCCCGGTCAGGATGGCAAAAATCCACAATACTAACAACGACAAATGCTGGAGAGGATGTGGAGAGAGGGGAACTCTCCTACATTGCTGGTGGGAATGCAGGCTCATACAGCCAGTCTGGCGAGCCGTCTGGAGATTCTTAAAGAAATTAAAGATTGAAATGCCATATGACCCTGCTATTCCACTTTTGGGAATAACCCCCCATACAGCAGAGGTTCGCCTCGATAGCACAAGCACGACCATGTTCATAGCAGCACTGTTTACAATAGCAAAGACATGGAATCAGCCCAAATGTCCAACAGTTGACGAGTGGATAAGGAAACTGTGGTACATCTATACAATGGAGTACTACTCAGCCATCAAAAATGATGAATTACTGGAATTTGCCGGGAAATGGATGTCATTAGAAACAATTGTATTAAGTGAAGTATCCCAGACCCAGAAAATTAAGCGCCGTATGTACTCACTAATAGGTGGCTCCTAGTACCAAACCCACCCAGCCCACCTAGAGACAGGAATTCCAAGGATTATGAACAGGAGGGATGGGGTAGGAGGGCCACACCAGAAAGAAGGAGAGAAGGGACCATGTTACAGCAGGGAAAATAGGCCTCCACCAAGGACCCAAATAAGTAATGAGACATCTGATTAAGTTCACAGACTTTTGTTCCTGATCATTTACTACTGAGGGGGAGTGATCTCACCAGAAGAGGAGGGCATATAGTCTGGCAGATAAAAAGTAACAATTTTGCAAATGGGTGATAGACCCCTCCCTCACTGTGGTTTCCCACTTTTATTACATCTACCTTTGAATGTGCTTTTATCACAAGACTCTAACAACTTTTTGTCTCTGGCCAGGGGGTAGCATACAATGCCCACCAGGATGGAGTGAAGGGCATTGCAGGAGCAGCAAAACTGCAAAAGAAAACCAACAAACCACAATCCAGAAATTCAGAGACTCTATATCAACCACCTAGAACAAGGCCAGCTTAGTCTCTCCCCATCTTGAAGCTCAGGGAAATTTGCGGAAGAGGGGGCGGTAAGAGTGTAAGAGCATAAGGATGGGAGGAGCAATGATATGTAAGATACTCTATACTAGTTAGGGCTGAAGCAATCATAATTGGACTTTGCATGCCCTGCGCATTGTCCAACACACTGTTGACCTCACAAAGTCTAGCATCTGCTAAAGGCACCAAGATCCTTGGAGGCAAAGAATTGGCAGCCACAGCAGTGTTCCTATACCTAAGGGGAACACGGGAAAGGGTTCGGCAAAGGCCACTTGGTCCTTGTACGTCATCGGAGAGGAGGGCCCAGAGGAAAATCAGTCATGCACAAGAAAGGACTCTCTGGGAATTGGGGTGGGAGGCACTGGGGGATGGGGAGGGAGAGGGGTGAGGAGGGGGAGCAGGGGGTACGGGGGGAGGAGGAGGGAGGGAGGGAACTGGTGTACCTAATAAGTTTGTATGAGCTGAAATAAAAAAAAAAAGGATTAGCAAAATAAAAAAAAAATACATTGCAATATCTCAGAAAGTGCTTAGGTGCATGCCAATACAGTGGGGCACATGGACAGTAAGACATGAAAGTAGTGGGCAGTCTTGGTGGGAGAAAGAAGGTATTCGCTGGGAGAAGAATGGGGAATGGCATGAGTATCATGGGTTGAATATTACTTTATTTCAGTCTATAATGGAAATGACAATTAAAGAATAAAAAATGGGTCATAGATATGGCTTAGGGGTTAAGACTGCCTCACAAACAGAAAGTCCTGAGTGTGAATGCTAGGTCCCATGTAAAATGCCCATGTGGAATGGAGATGGCCTGCATTAACAGGTTTGATGAGCAGAGAGTGGGAAATCACGGAGGGAAGCAAAAAAAGAAAATTCAGGATGATTCCTGAAGTCGCACTTAGTCTTCCACAGGAACACGCGCTACCCTCTGACACACACACACACAATCAATCAATCAATCAATCAATCAATCAATCAATATTAAACAGAATAGAACCATTGCATATCATATTTTCAAAAGAATAATGAAAAATTCAGCAAAAGAATGCCTAGACACCAGTTGCAGCTCAGCTCTCCTATTTCCTATTTTCACATAAAATAATATAGTAATAGGGATTATAGTATCTGAATGGAGTTTTCTCACAGTAATTCCTCTATGTGAGTTTTTTCTTCCAGGGCACACAGCTGTGCCTCAGGTGGGTCTGTAGGATCACAAACGGGACCTCGCAGGTTTTTGTCATGATGTAGTAGCTTTTGTCCATCAACTCACTTTGAAGTCACTCAGTGGATGCCATTCATTGATGAGTCCTGTCACTGCAGACATCCCACAGGGAGACGACATCACTGGGATTCCCTTCAGCCCACGGCAATGTCTGACTTCTGTTCTGATTGAACTTCACACCTTTCGCCTGGGCTGGACTGCGCCATGCAGGACAAAAGCCCACACTGTACCCTACGGGCAGCGATAGCCACATCAGGATCACACCAGTCAAAGCACCAGATAGATGTGTGTCAGCCTCAACTCAATTAGTTTTTCTTCTATTTTAAAAAAAAAAAAAAACTTTTTGTTTAATTTGTAAATATAGTGAATTTATGATACTTTCACCTTAATTCCCAATCCAACCCCCTCTTCTTCTCAGTACATCCTTTATTAACTCCTAACTGGTTTCCCACTGTTTTCAAGTCTTTGTGCATTTGCGGCCCTGTGGAGTTCATCTTCTTTGCTTTTGCTAACATTTGCCTCAGTACTTGTCAGACCATTACTCATACATCAGTAGGTATTCCATGATAGGAAAGAATCTTTCATTTCCTCCCTGTCAGCATTAATCCTCCTCAGTCTCTCAGAGAGTTTAGAGCCTCTTGGGATCTTTCCCCTTCCATAGTGAAATGTCAATAGTTCACTTCCTTTGCAGATTTTCTGAAAATATAGCAAGGAAATGGAATCACCCTATAGGCTCTTCAGTAGAGGAATGGGTTTAATATTTTTATCACTAATCACAAACAGAATGCAACCATTCCTTCTGAAATCATATTTGGAATTACATCCAACAATGTAAAGTGTGTCCTTCTCTGGATCTTGTGAAAAATGCTTTGATATCCTGTGTATGGAGACTAAAGGTTCAAGCATATGATTTCATCCAAGTATATTGTGTTTTATACACAAGCAGTTCTATTAATATTCTCCAAGGCACTTGTACACAAATACAGTAAATCCATGTCCTTTTCACCCCATTATTCCCAGTTCATGTGCAGTGGTGGACCGTGCCATCTTGAGGCTCTAACAGTCTAACTGCCCCCTCTTCTGCAAGGTCCCTTGAGCCTTAGGATGGGGAAGGATTTCACAATTTATTTCAATGTTGTTTTCTATTCTCTACCACTCTTAAAGTGTTTATGCCAGGTCTCAACAGCAATGCAGCACTTAGGCACAAAAATGCAGATGAGCAGCCCTGCACTGGAGGCCAGGATGCAGAAGACCTCCACAGCCACCATTACTTTCCCCTTGGTGCTGTGGCAGACAGGCAGGAAGGTGACCCACACACTGCAGAACACCAGCATGCTGAAGGTCAGGAACTTAGCTTCGTTGAAAGTGTCAGGCAGGTTCCTGGCCAGGAAAGCCAGAGTGACGCTCCCCAGGGCCAGAGAGTCCAGGTATTCCAGGACACAGTAGAAGGCAGTGACTGAGCCCTTGTTGCAGATGATGATGATGTGGCCAGGCTCAGAGTGAGCATCTGTGTCAACAAAGGGAGGAGAAGTGCCCAGCCAGACTCCACAGAGAATGAGCTGGATCAGAGCACATATGTGACTAATGAAGTTAATTGCCTCCAAGACCAGCAGTCGCTTTATCCTTCTTCCTGAAGCAGTGAGCTTGAAGGCCAGAATTACAGTGATGGTTTTGGCCAAAACAGAGGAAAGAGAAACTGTGAACATAAGTGCAAATGCTGTTTGCTGGAGGGAGCAAATGATGCTGTTAGGACGGCCAGTGAAGAGTAAGGCACAGAGGAAGCACAGGAGGGAGAAGAGCAGGATGTAGCTGAGAGTCCTGTTACTGGCTTTCACAATGGGTGTGTTTCGGTGTTTCACAAACACCATTAGAACCACCAAAGTGATCAGAAAGAAGCCCAGAGCCATAGATGATAGAGCCATCCCCAGAGAACCCTCAAAGTCCAGGAAGGTTACTGTCTTGGGCAGGCACTTAGTTCTCTCTCTGTTTGGGTACTCTTGAACTGGGCACTGTGTACACTCCTGCATGTCTGTGGAGGAACCCAGAGACTGTGCATCAGTTTCAAGAGTTACTCATTTCTGCTATATTCAAGGAATGCATGACAGTCAGATTCTAGATATTTTTGAGTGATGGTTGCCTGTAATGAAGACGATCTGTGAGCATTATTAAATAAAGGGGGATTTTTTCAGTAATGATATGATAAGACCAGCAAGAGAGGGGCTTTATCTATGCTCTGCTTACATTGGCTTTTCCTACGATTTTGTGGATTTGGAAAATGTGTAATCCTTACCCATTGTCACCCTCAGGGTATTTGTGGACTTCTAACATGTCATTTTGTAATGATAGCTTCATCAATGTGAAATGAATAAAACTTCATCTACATATCTTGTTGAAGTTTGCAAGAGGAGGCCCCTATAGGCTCATAGTTTTCAACATTTAGTCCCCTGTAAGTGGTGCCGTTTAGGAAACTTCATGGAGTGGACCCTTGTTGGAAAAGTAGGTCACTGGGGAGATTTTATAGTTCAGGTCCACTCTGGCTCTCTGTTTCTCGTCTGTGGACACAGTGAGATCCTGATGTCATGCCTTTCACACCTTGATAATCAATGTCCCCTCAGACTCAAAGCCAACATAAACCTCTGTCTCACATTGCTTGTTGCCATGTATCTGATCACAACCATAAGTATCTAATATACTCCCATGACATCTTACAATACTGCAATAGATCTGTTCTGATAGAATTTTTAGGTATAAAATTCAGTATTGACTGTCATAGTTTGCTTCATTCTTGCATTATTGTTCTTAGTATTCCAGCAATGAGTAAAAGGACTCAGGTTACACTGTCAACAGTAAGGATTCCTGTGTGTTTTTATTGCTATTATAGAAACAATTTTAGAAAAAGTACAGTTTTAATCATATTGCTCATTTTCTTTTTTAAATATTTTAAATATTTATTTAGTGTGTGTGTGGATGTGTGCATGTGTGTGTGTGAGAGAGAAAGAGAGGGCACTATGTGTCCCTGTGGAGAACCAGTGGTGACTTCGGGAATTATCCTGGATTGCTTCTACCTCTTTGTTTTGCTCTGGGCTTTCATAGGCTCCGCCCATTAGGGTCAGAAGTGCAGTCTGCCACCATTTGTTTCTTCCTGGTGTTTTTACATGGGACCTGGCATCCAAACTCAGAACTTCTTCTTAACCCCTGACCTATCTCCTCAGCCCATATTATGCTTTAAACATAATTTATTATCTCATTGTTGAAAAATAACAGGGAGCAAGGATGCTGAAGTTTACATATTTCAATATCTTCTGCAAAAATGCAGCTCTGGTAATTGTCACATACTAGTCTAGAAAACATGTTAGTTAAAGGGCATGTTTGCGTTTCAGTTTTGTTTTTCTCAGAGCAAAATACATGTCTATGTTCAATTGTGCTTTAATAGCACAACATTTTATAGCTCACAGCTATCATTCAGCACAAGTTTCTAAAATATAGTGCCCCTTTGCCTTAACTCACACACACAGAGATCCATTCCTCCTCACCGAGTGCAGAAAAAAGTAACCCTTGGCTTCTTTAAATAAGGTGTCACTGTCACATAGGTTATGTTATACTATGCACCTCTGGCCTGTATTCAACTATTTCTCTTTATTGTATGATACCTATAGGGAATCTTATAATACTGCAAAAGTTTTTGTGAACTTTTTACCTAGAGTTACCTATTGACCTTATATTATGGGAGCCAATTGGTTCTTAGTGTTGAGATGATTGGGATTTTTATTGTAATGACAAAAAATCTCAATATCACAAGATTTACATTTACACACAAACATTTAAGCCATAATAATTTTTAAAACTTTCATATTTTGCTATAACTTATCTTTTCTGCATAAATAATAAATTAAATAAATTTTGATCTTATATAAAAGATATTTTAAAAAGCACGCTTGGATGTTTATTTGAATCCTGTGTCTCCAATACCAAAATGTCTGTTTTTCTCACAAAAGACACAGGATAACAAAAGCAATCCTGAGAAACAAAAACACGGCTGGAGGTATCACCATACCAAACCTTAGTCTATAATACAAATTCATAATTATAAAAACAGCCTGGTACTGGCTCCAAAACAGACACATAGATCAATGGATAAGAGTTGAAGACCCAGATATAAGCCCACACAATTACAGCCATTTGATCTTTGACAAAGAGGCCCAAAAAATCTAATGGAAAAAGAACAGCATCTTCAGCAAATGGTGCTGGCAAAACTGATTGTCCACATGCAGCAGATTAAAACTCAACCCGTATTTGTCTCCATGCACAAGACTTAATTCCAAATGGATCAAGGATCTCAATATAAGGCAGAGACTATAAAAACCTTAGTTGAAAGGGTAGGGAACTCCCTTGAGCTGATCGGGCTAGGCCAATAGTTGCTAATCGGAAATCCAATAGCACAGTCACTACAACTAACACTCAACAGATGGGATGCTATGAAATTAAAAAGCTTCTGTGCAGATAAAGAGATTGTAACTCCAGCACAAAGGCAACCCACAGAATGGGAGAAAATCTTCACTAACCACACATCTGATAGAACTCTGCTGTCCAGAGTGCACAAAGAACTTAGAAAACTACACCAAGGAAACAAATGGCCCAATTAAGAAATGGGCCTTGGAACTTTAAAGAAACTTTACCAGGGATGAAATTAAAATGTTTAACAAATATCTTAAAAAATGCTCCGCATCCTTAGCCATCAGGGAAATGCAAATCAAAACCTCCCTGAGATATCATCTCACCCTGGTCAGGATGGCAAAAATCCACAATACAAATAGTACCAAATGCTAGAGGGAATGTGGTGAGAAGGGAACTCTCCTACATTTCTGGTGGGAATGCAGGGTTATACAACCACTCTGGCGAGCTGTCTGGCAATTCTTAAAAAAAATTAAAGATTGAAATGCCATATGACCCTGCTGTACCACTTTTGGGAATAATCCGCCATACAGCAAAAACTCACCTCGATAGCACAACCATGTTCATAGCAGCACTGTTTACAATAGCAAAGTTATGGAATCAACCCAAATGCCCAACAGTTGATGAGTGGATAAGGAAAATGTGGTACATTTATACAATGGAATACTACTCGGCCATCAAAAATGATGACTTAATGAAATTTGCCGGGAAATGGATGCAATTAGAAACAATTATATTGACTGAAGTATCCCAAGTACAGAAAATTAAGTGCTGTATGTGCTCCCTAATAGGTGGATCTTAGTACTAAACCCACTTAGTGACACACTCAGAGACAAATTTCTGTAATGCCTACAGTAATTGCAAAGATTACAAACAGGAAGGAAGGGGAAGGAGGCCCAGCCAGCAATAAGAGGGGATCATGCTACAGCAGAGAAAATAGGCCACCATCAAGGACTGCAAGTAAGTAATGAGACATCTGGTTAAGCTCACAGACTTTCATTCCTGGTCACTTGTATCTTTATGGGGTATGATCTTACCAGAAAGGGAGGTCATAGCATCTGGCAGACAGAAGGTAACCATACTGCAAATGGGAGACTGGCTCCCCTCACAGTGGTCTCCTACTCTTATTCCATCTACCTTTGAATCTACTCTTATAATAAGACTCTATTTTAACAGACTTTTATCTCTGGCCAGGGGGCGACATCCAATACCCATCAGGATGGAGCCAAGGGAGGTGCAGGAGCAGCAAAACTGGAAAAAAAATCAACAAACCATAATTCAGAAAATCCGAGACTCTACATCAACCACCTGGAACCAGGCCAGCTTAATCTCTCCCCATCCTAAAGCTCAGGGAAATTTGCAGAAGAGGGGGCAGTAAGATTGTAAGAGCCTAAAGATGGGGAGGAGCAATGATATGCAAGATACTCCATACAAGTTAGAGCAGAAGTAATCATAATAGGACTTTGCATGACCTATACAATGACCAACATATCATTGAACCCCCAAAGTCTAGCATGGATTGTAGGCACTAAGATCCTTAGAGGCAAGTGATTAACAGTCACGATAGTGTTCCTTTACTAAAGGGGAACACAAAAAAAAGAGCTCTAGGCAAAGGTACTGAGTCCTTACACCTCATCAGAGAGGAGGACCCAGAGGGAAGTTTGACATGCACACAACAGGATGCTTCAGGAATGGGTGGATGGAGGGGCACTGGGAGAAGGGGAGGGAGGAGGGGAAAGAGGAGGACGGAGTAAAGCGATCCAGGGAGGGGTGGAGAGAGGGAGGGGAATGGGGTACCTATCAACTTTATATGAATGGAAGAAATAAATAAAATAAAATAAAATAAAAAGTTGGCAATGGAAAAAATCTGTTTTTCTTTACCATGTTATAATGTGGATTTTGGGTCTCAGAAAATATTAAAGATGTAGAGCAAACTGTGAAAAACGATTATTTCCATTTTTTTGTGTCTTTCCAGTTTACTCTTTATATGGGAAAACACCATTGTAGGTTGCAAGATTTCAAGTAATCCACAGAATTTTATAGGATTGTACACATTGTATTTCATAGTTTACCATGGGCATGGGTGATGGTACAACTTGAGGAGAGACTGCTTTCTTCACAGTTAATGCTAAGGAAAGATGAGTAAGGTAAATAAAGTCATGATTGACGTTACAGGAGGACCAAATCAAGATTGACTCACAAAGGGAAGTCATGGTGACATCAGAGTGGGTAATAAGAAGAGTGATCAGCAGTGGACCCAGCGATACAGGTTGACACCATGTTTTCTCCATTGACTTTAACTTCGTCAATCCAGAATTAATTTGAGAGAAGATGCCATCATGAGATTTTCATGGTGAACCATGACCTTCACAGTGTGTTTCCTGAACCCAGCAAAGAATCCCTTGCTCCAGGAAAACATAAGAAGGGCCCTCACACAGACAAAAAAAAAAATACCTGAAAGCAGAGAGACATCTGATACTACCCTGTATCTTGTTCCTTCCTGTCCACTTGTGTTTGGATGGGCTTGAAGCTGGACACGTGCTCCCTGTTATGGAGAGGTTAGGAGATGGTTGCTAGTTGGTTCCCTTGAGGCTGACACCCCCCCCTCTACTGTAATGTATTCCTATTCTCCCTCTCCTTTTAAGCTTCTTTTTATATAAAGACCTTTTTATAACTTTGTTTATTGCAAGCTCTGTGTGTGTGTGTGTGTGTGTGCGCACCTGTGTGTGTGTGTGTGCGCCTGTGTGTGTGTGTGTGTGTGTGTATATGTGTGTGTCAGAGGGCACTGTGTGTCCCTATGGAGAACCAGTGGTGACTTCAGGAATCATCCTGCATTTTTTTTACCTTCTTCTTGCTTTGCTCTGGAATTTCTCAGGCTCCAGGGACAGAAGTGCAGGCTACTGTTTCTGCTTGGCGTTTTTACCTGAAACCTGGGATCTGAACTCAGGACCTTGTTTTGTGAGTCACAGCCATCTCCCTAGCCCTATAAAGACCTTTTTTTAAAGCAATATTTTTATCTTTAGATAGAAAAGGACCTCAACACCCAGGCAGTATGCAGCCTTGTGAAGTACAAGAACAGCAAAATTGAAAACAGCCAACCATAATACAGAATATAGATGGCCCTACAATGTTCACCCAAAATTAGGCCAGCCAAATCTCTCCCCATCCTAAAGCTAAGGGAACATTGCAGATGAAGGGGCAGTAAGACTGTAAGAGCCTGAATATGTGGAAGTCCACCAATGGGCAAGACACTCCATTCAGTGCAGGGTTGCTCCAACCAGGAACTCACTACCATGAGATTTGACCTTACCAGACCTGCACAATGGATGACATGTCAACAGGCTTCCATACACTAGCGAGGATCTCAGGGAACATGGTTTCAAGCAGTAGGATCCTTAGGGGAAAAGGGTTAGACAGAAATAAGTGATTGCCCATATTAGTGGGTGGTCAAGGAGGAGCACCTTGGTTTGACACAGAGGCTTGAACCCCCAGGAGAGTAGACGATTCAGAGGAACCCTGAGATCATATAAGCTAATGGACAGGAGGGTGGAAGGGAGCAGGTTGGATACACAAAGAAACAGGAATAAAGGAAGAGGGAAAAGAGAGGTGAAGAGAGGGAGGAGGGGAGGAGGAATGGAAGGTGGGCAAGGTTACCTATTCATTGAGCTTGTATAACTAAGAAACACTTATAATACTGAAAAATTTTAAGAAAAGAAGGGGCTTCAGAGAAAGAAGAAGTCTCAAAGAATTATTTTTAAGGAAGTTATTTTTAAGGCACAGTTTGGGAAAGAAGTGGAGTTCCAAGCCTAGATCCATTCAATTTGTGTTTCACATTAATCTTCTGGAGTGAGGGGGCTGTCTCTGCTTTTGATCCAATATTTTCTTATATATTTCAGTTTGTGATCAGGATTCAGACACAGTCATATAGGAAGTGATTGCTAGGATTTCTGAAAAATGAAAAGAAGAAATTTTTGACTCACTCAGTCACGAGAAACCCTGACTAAGAAGAAGGAATAGCAGCTTCCCCAAGACTCCCCTCCCCTGTCTAATGTTCCCTCCCTCAGATTAGTTATATGTCGTCAACCTGTCTGGTTTGAAATGTGTTGCTCTAGGCAAAAAATACATGAAAAGCAGCAGACAGGTCTTCCTTCCTGTGGAATTTTTCTGAAACCTGGTGCACAACTCGGGAGTACACACAGACACAGGAGTCTGAGGGGAAAGGAGAAGACCTGGTTATGACTTGGTGCATTATAGACAAGGCTGGAAATATTTGCATAAATAAAGAATTTTAAACTAACATAAACTATGATAATTGTACATAATCATGGGATGTCACATCTCTTAATTCAGGTGTACAATGTTTGGAATTTGGCATAAGCACATGTCTCAAACATATACAAATTCTTTATGGCAATGATGATCAGGATACTTTATGGAAGTGTTTTTGAAACAGACACTGCTTTAGCAAAGTTGTCCCTAATGTATGTTACTGCCAGCCAGAACGTCCTCAATGTGTCTAATTCTGAAATACTTAAAGATGCCCAGAAGCTTCACCAACCTTAACTGAGCTCAGGGTGACGACTACTGCCCCCTCAGTTGCAGTAGAAGTGCCTCTTCCCATGAGCATAGTCCTTGGTCCTTCACGGATCACCACCACTACATCTGTGTCCCCATCCAAGTTGATATGACCCTCACACCTTATGATAGATTGCAAGAGTTGACTCTAGCTGTAACAGTCTCGGGGGCCCACAGAGACCCTTGGGGAGCAGGGATAAGCTGGCGCAGAGTCAACAGCACAGATTCCAGGAGTCAAGCGAGTGGCAAAGCAGGCTCTCAGGTTCGCAAGCTCATTTATTGTAGATATCGGGCTGCTTATACACCTCACCCAACCTCCCAGAAGTCTCAGCATGAGATGTTGCTGAGTCATCCTGACCGGATTGGTCCTCTCAGCCAGGTGGTTTGATGTCAGCACCAGGCGCGGCAGCAGGTGTAGCTTGAGGAAGTTGCATTCGCACATGCAGCCCATACAGATCATCCCTGAGTGGCATGTTCCCCAGGTGGAGGTACTGTAAGTAATGGTTGATCAGAGACCTTAATACAGGCCTGCCTGGTCCATTCTACCTACACCTAGCTTCATTCATTACTACCAATTTCACATGATTGCATATATGTTTTTTCTATGTACCACTGAACACATCACCAAAGATTTTTCCATTTCTCTTTTGAATTCATCACACCATCAAAAGTTATTTATGCAGATTTAATATGAAGATGTTTGTGAGAATAAGCTTGCCTGCCTAATTGATTATTGCAATGATCAGAAAAATGATAATTAGACCTCATTCAGATGTCTAAGATTTGGTGCTCTTTAGAGGAACTGAAATCTGAAAGAGGCAAGAAGTAATTGGGGTCATTAAATCATGAGGGAGAGCTGACATATTGGACTCATCACTGCTTCTCTTTGTCTATGACTCTCTGTATCTCTTTCTCTCTTCCTTCTCTCTGCTGTGATGTCAAATGGGGCATTTGATATCAATTTTGCTCCCTCAATATATGTAAGTATACAGATAGGAATACACACCTATATCTCCAAGTTTTAATAGCCCAGAGTTGAGCAATGAATTTATCACTGAGCGGGATATGTTACACGATAGACCTTTATCTTCCTATTTAAACACAATGTTGAGATGATGGTCTACTTGCATGAATTTCGGTGGCCATTTGATCATTTTTTCATGAATGACCAATCCTTGGCCATGTGGAATCTTGGAGTCAAACCCTTTGACTTTAACCAGTTGTCCATGACAACTGTTCTTTATTTCATACTTTGTCACATAAATATTTGTTTCATCAGAGGTCTTGGGATCTCTCATGTGTGGAAAGTAGATTTTCTTCAGAAATGGATGAAGCTGGAGAAAAATAGAATTAGTAAATGAAAGGTATCAAAAAATTTCTGTGTAACCTTGGTAAAACCTTAGTATATGTTAGAAAATCCTATGTTTTTTCCATACCCTCTGGTTTTATTTTGTGGGGTTTTCGTGCTATAGTATCTTAAAATAGGCTCAAGTCATATGAACTGTAGTTCCCATGGACATAACACAAATGTAATTGCATTCAATGTAATGTGTTGGTTAAGTGACAGAAAGTTAGCTCACTGTCATGACATATCTAATAGGCACATGCTCTGAGTACTTCCATCATGCCATTAATAATAATCATAGTAGAAATGCCTGGAGTTTCCCAAGTCAGTCAAGGAAGACTTTTCTTAAAAAGAGGCACTGAATTTATTTTGGCTTTCATGAGGAACTTGTCCATGTAACTTAAATATGCCTATTAAGTCATCATGTTAATCAAGTATTTAATCTATCTTTAACCTTGAAGCTTATGATACAGCTGTGGGAACAAAATAATTCTCACTGTCTAAGTGACTGTTGATTAATTCTTAATTATAAATAAAGCGCATGAATATGTGAAAACCACATGTTTGGCGCCCATGGTGCCTTAGCTATCTTCCATTCTAACAGACAATGTTAGGCTCCAAGGGCATGTCTATATTAATTATTTATCATTAATCTTTCTCTGATGTATATTTGAATTAAATGTCTTGACATTGATATCCCCAGTGGGAGAATCTCACAATTTGACATAGAGACATTGGTCTATGAAATGAAACAAATCCCAAATCAGTTACCATACTTTTTCGCTCTAAAGTACAACATAGTTGCATTTATGTGTACATTCTTAAAAAGTCAAAGAACCTGTGGCACATGCAAACTGTCTTTTACCAGTAGGTCACAGAGAGATCTTATACAACTATATGTCATGTAAATTGTAATGGATCAGAGAATTCTTCACTACTGTAACTAATAAGCCTTCAAAAAAATTAATTAAACTAGATTCCTCTACAAATCCACACAATGACAAACAGATTTTGACAACATGCTATAGTTTAAGTAACCATCACTCATGGCCCTATAAATAACCTACATAAATACAATTGTTCAACAATTTTGAATTCAGTCCTTATTTTCATCAGTTGTTGAATTCCTATCTGTGACCAGGACCAAGTAGTTTAGGGAAAAAAGAAAGTGTTACTGCTGAGGACTGTCCTTGTACATTCCCCAATCTCAGAAGAGAGGTCATTTCAGCACCAGGAGTAGAGGGAATTGGTCATCCCATAGCCACATGATTTCCTGAGAGGAGAGTCCATATTTGGTGGACTCTAAATCTGTCAAAATCATGTCCAAAAAAAGCAAATTACTGAACTATCTCCACTCATTCATCAGAATAAGGAATGTTTCTTCCTATATCAGTTCTCTTCTGCAGGCCAGCTTAAGGTTGCCTCACCTACCAATTCATCACAGATGTGTCCTAATTGGCAACCTGACAGCTGTATTCACCAAGCACATCTTACTTTGAAGAATATACTTTTTTAGAGAAGTATAAAATAGCCATGTGATAACCTGACTTCACTTTTCTTAGGACTTATAAGATTAGGGAACTTAACAGTGGATGATTGTAAGTTGGTATGCACTGAAGCTAAATGGAAATAGAATTTCCCTGAAATAATTAGAGACACTTAAAGTCCCAGGAATTACTAGTAAAAATATGATTCTGCTGTTGAACGCCCTTGCCTGCTTCCAGTGTTAGTCTCCTCCATCCTGCACTTTGGTGCTCATCCATCTTCTGACATGTTTCACATTATCCCTTGTAGAAGGGATTTCAACCAGGAGAAGAGGGAATTAATCATTCCATATCCACATGATTTTTAGTAATTTATCTACATGTCTTTAATATATCTTGGTTCCTTTAAGTAACCATCACTCATGGCCCTAAATACAATAGCATAAATACAAATACAATTGTTCAACAATTTGGAATTCAGTCCTTATTTTCATCAGTTGTTGAATTCCTATCTGTGATGTTTTTTCTTTCCAGGAATACTGTCTTACAATATGCTCTGTAGTCCAACACAGAAAAACATTCTGAGTCTTATATATGGTTTGTATAGACTCTTATTTTTGACAAAATGTAGATTTAAAGACAAAAAGATTACTTTCAAAAGTGCCTGCAAGTGCAAGGTACTCATACTGGTCCTACTGTGAAAGGAGAGTTACCTGCAAAGGAAGAATCCTAGATAGGCATTCAACTTCTGAGCATGATATTTCTGTATTCTCTGCAGGGATTTCATGGAGAACTAGAGCCAATACATAGACAGCATTATGGATGTAGTAGGTGGACTCAGATAAGCTCATCATGTCGATGTTGACTTCAGTAAATGCTATGGAATAATTTAGTGGGCAGAGTGTATGATTTCCACATAGAAGGCCAGGAGGCATGCAAAGAAAATTGTCAAACCAGAATTTATGGTAGTAAAGGTCTTCTGGGTACTGGGAAGATGTCAGTGTTTTTAGAAAGTGTCTGAAGCCAGGGACATCCTTCTGGGATGAAAATGAGAGACTTCCCTGGAAAGTATGCAGAATTTGGTGGTTCTCATCCAAAAAAAGTATCCCATTCTTCCAAGTAGTCATTTTGTATGATCCACACCTTCTCTTTTTGAAAAATAAATGTTCATAATAGGGACATAATGGCCTATGTTACCATACAGAATGCACACATTAGCTTGTAAATCTCTTCCGATAACAGTATATAGCACATTGAATGTTGCCTGAGAATCCCAGGGAGCTGGGAGTCTTCCTGTAAAGGATACACAGATACCTTTTGTAGCCATCTCTGTCCTCAAGTCCCAAAGGAACTGCTCTCCTTTCATATCACTAGACACAAACAAGTCCACCCATCTCCAGCCAAAGTGCAGTAGCAATGCCACAATCCCATGGACTAGACTGCTGTCCTGGGCAGCCATCTGATAGAGTGTTGGAAAGTGTTCTTTGTCACTTAGCATGGGATCAAAGGGTCCATAGGTGACCTGAGAAGCAAAGAGAAAACATGGTTCAGGGACTTTAGTGACCTGAGTCATCGCATTTGGAAACTGAAAACATCCTCCCTTAGAAGATTAGGGACCTAATTGCTGAAGGACAATTCTTCTATAGATATGAGTTTCTCTACACCTGTAGAGAAAACATTTTCTTTGTCTCTTAGCATTGGAAGAAGAATTACAAACTTCACCTTGAAACATGGGAAGAAATGATTGTGTGCTCAGCAGAATTTAAAAATAATGAAAGCATTCAGTTGCAGTGGAGATGCCTCAGGAGTTGTGAGGCTTGCAATGCAACCAAAGGGATTGAAGCCTGAATAATTACATCACACTTCAAACAACATGTATATTTTGTAATGGCTCATCTTTAATTTCAGCCTTAGAAGACACAGAATGTGCTTCTTCAAAGAAGCTGGCTAGCCAGACTAGCCCCTTGGATGTTCTGGAAGAATAACAAGGTAGAAGAAGAATTGAGGATGATTCCTGATATAAGATTCATTCTTCCTCATATATATGTGACCTGAAGAATGTACAAGGCATCAGAGAGTATATTAGAAATTGGACTCAATATTAATGGAGATAAGTATTCCAGAATTATTAACCAGAGTAATTTTTGAATACACACTGTAGCATTTCCTCTTAATTTTTGCTGTGAGAAAGCACCCAAAGACAAGCAACTTAAGGGAGAAAGGGAGATTTATTCAGCTTATGGTTCCAGAGGGGAGATACATTTTCTCAAGGAGGAGGGAGCATGGCTGGATGGCCAAAGCTGGATGAAGCTATGTCACTGCAGACATCTTGGAAGCTGAGAGCTGCAACACTGCCTGATGCAAAGGCAGACTTCTGCAGGTAGGGTGGGACTAATCCACTTCAAGGCCCATCCTTTGTAACTGCCTTCCTCCAGCAATACTCCACTTCTCAAGATGCCATGACTTTGCCAAACACATGAGACTGTGAGGGACACATTTCAAACTATGACACTCTACCCCTGGCCCCCACAGGCTCATGCAAACCATACTCAGTCCAACTTTAAAAATCTTTATAGACTACATTAGTAGTCCCAATACAGTCCAAAAGTCCAAAGTCCAAAGCCTCTTGTACAATCTAAACACAAGTTACATACTTCCAACATACAATGGCACAGAATAAACATTCCCATTTCAAAAGGAAGGAATGGGGGCATATCCAGGAAAGATCAGTCCATAACAAGACCAAAAACCAGCAGGACAAATTCCAAATCTTATAGGTCCAAGTCCAACAGGCGAGTCTCTCGTTGAAATCATTTCAGTTCCAAAGGGCTTGGGTTCCACCCTTCCAATGCAGCTGCCCATAGAACACATCACTTTCTTGAGTTGACTCCTCCCAGGGTATACGGCTCTCCTTGGCAGATGTACCACATTGTCTCTGGCATCTCTAACATCTTTACTTCTCAATGGCAAACCAGGCTTAAATTCCACAGCACAAACTGCCCTTCTTGGGCCTCGAACCACAGATTTCTGCTACATGTTGCCTGGCTTCATCATTTTTTAAAATCTTGGAGGAGGACTCCATGATCTCGTCCTATCTCTTGCAGCCCTGATGCAGAACCACATGGACCATTTTGCCAAGACTGTCCCCCTTGAATCACAGCTGATTCTGCTTTTCTATGCTGATCACACCTGGACAGTTGCTTTATGGAAGAAGTGGATCCTTGTTTTGGAACTCCACTCTGTAACTCATTTCTTCCAAAAGGATTTGCATTCTTATGGCTGGGAGCCTTCTCAGAGCATCTTGCGCCAGAGGTAGAGCCTCTCCCATTATTCGGATTGAGAGCAGGCTTTATTTACAAATGGAGCTAATCTCTTTAACAGCCATTTTGTTCTCTGCTTTTTCCTGGTTCACCTTTTAAGTTTGCCATTGCATTTTTCATCATTAAATCTTACAGTTTTTGTTTCTTCCTACCTGATTCTTTTCTCTTTTTCATAACTCTGAAGACAACTAAAAAGTAGCCATATCACATTATCAAGATTACATTGCCTTGACATTTCCTCTGCTAAGCACTCCAGTTTAACTTCAGGCAAGCTTTCAGGATGAGGGCAAAACTTCATCGGAGCTCTGATGAGAAAGGCCCATTTGGCCCCATTGCCAAGATGCAAAGATTTTTCCCAGCACACAATCTCAAAGTTCTCCATATTTCTACCAAAAAACTAATAAAAAGACATACTAACCACATCACAGCATTGGCCATACTGCTGAGTACCAAGTTTTCTCAGCTTAAATAGGTTCACATTGTGGTACCAGATGTTCTTAATCTCACAGCATTACCCCACCAGCTGGTAACAATTTCTGTAACAATTACTCTTAATTTTTGCTGTGAAAAAGCACCCAAAGTCAAGCAACTTAAGGGAGAAAGGGAGATTTATTCAGCTTAAGGGTCCAGAGGGGAGATACAGTTTCTCAAGGTGGAGGCAGCATGGCTAGGTGGCCAAAGCTGGAGGAAGCTGTGTCACTGCCAATATCTTGGAAGCTGAGAGCTGCAGACTGCTTGCAGCAAAGGCCAACTTCTCCTGGAGGTAGGGTGGGACTAATCCACCTCAAGACCCACCCCTTGTGACTGCTTTCCTCCAGCAACGCTCCATCTCTCAAGGTGTCATGATCTTGCCAAACACATGAGACTGTGGGGGACACATTTCAAACCGTGATACACACACACCTTATACAATTTTTTTCCTTCATGAAACAAAGTTTTGAAAGAAAATACACTATTTATGGCATCAGTTTTGTTGTTAGAAAAAGCATGGTGAAGATTTGATTGATTTTCACCAAAAATGTGCTGTTTGCTTCATGGGATGTGGTGGGTATGGCCATTCCTCAGCAACTAATGTGACACAAAAACTGAGACAGAAATAATCTCTGATGCACAGTTGTGAAGAGCAACAGCAACAATCACTGTTCCCAACAGCCAGGGGATAGACTCACTGACTGCTGTTTTATCAGCACGCGGAGTAATTTCATGAATATTCCACATTTCCCTGTGAGTGAAGATGGAATTAGGAAAGCAAATCCATCCCCCCAGTTTCCATGACTCACTTACGTGTGGGATTCTGTAGAGTTCCAAAATGGCTCCAATCTCTGCTGAAAAGACCGTTACGGTTCCTGATGTGACAGTGACAGACTGATATTGACCCTTGTGCAGTTGTAGTTAGGGATAACCTCACTGCCTCTTGACAGCCACATCAGGGCACTCTCCAAGGTTCTGTGGTGAGTGCACAAGGCAGGGTAGAGGTGGAAACCTAGCGTCACATTGGGGAACAAGTGGGAGTCCTTATTGATCTCCTCAATGGCAAAGTAACAAGCCAGCACGTACTGGTAGTGTTTCCATAACCACCTAAAGAGAGCAGAAGTCTTGGTGAGGACAATCGGGTGACATTATTCAGGGAAATGCTTCACCAGAACAAGAACCTTGAAGTCAAAAAATCAGATAATCCTCTCGGACTATGTCCTCCCTTGCTAAGTGTATGATGAGAAAATTCTAGAACAATTCATTAAGTTTAGTAAATAACTCTGTGTCCCAACAAGTTAGATAAATTGACAGGACATTTTGAGAGGAGTGAGGTAGCATTTACATATACTACACAATTTATTTTCCAAATCCTGTTGGTGGGAAGCGTGTCAATGGAGAGTCAATATCCGCAGGTGTGTCCCTGAAGGGATGTCAAAAGGGCTTCAAGCTGCATCTTATAATTTAAGCAATGAGAAGTTAAAAATTCATGCTACCCATTCATGGATATTCCTATCCAAGACTGAAGAGTCAGTAACACTACTGTATGTGTTATTTGGTACAATCTCAGAATCACATTTTAAGTGTTGTGAATAGCTTTTTCCCAAGACCTGATGTGAGACAAGGTGTCCTAATTCCAGTTAAGTTGCATTTAATTATGTCATGAAACTGTTGACTACACATTGTTTTCACTCTTTATTAATGGGAAATGTGTATATTCAGTGTGAAAGATGCCAATTTTTTTTCCTTTAGGTATATGAATGAAGACTGAACATATCTTTATCTTGATTTAATTTGATTTGGTTTGATTTTCATTTACAGAAATATTTGAAAAGGTGTAGTTGTGTGTGTGTGTGTGTGTGTGTGTGTGTGTGTGTAGAGCAGTTTTATAATTTAGGGCTTCAGTGAAGCATGGCATATGAGAATGTGCATGAGCTGGTGTGGCAGAGATGTCAGCGAGAGAAAACAGGTGTCTACCTGTGGCCTATTCACCAGAGCACAAGGCTCCTACTGCATGAAGAGTGGGGCTGGGGAAGCTTTTCACTGACACTGACACAGCTAGGATGGCAATGAAACTTAGTGGGCTGCCCATGCATGAAGGAAAGAAAGCAGGAGCAAGAACGGCAGGGAAGAATGTCATAGGAAAGGAGAGGATATGTAATTGGGATTAACTCACTATCTGTGCATGAAATTTTAAAATAATAAAAAAAGCACAGTGAGAAGAACAAGTATGAAAAATAGGCTGAACACGGAATGAACTCTGTTGTTCTCTGATGAGACAGGGGACTCAGAAATCAGGTCCAAATGTTAAACCAGGCACACACCCATGATTTTTAACTAAGGGCAATCACAGAGCCCTTATCAACCTCAAGTCCAGTGGCAAGTTACCAGAGAAACTAATTCCTCCTGGTTTGGCCTCTCTGTCTGAGGCTGTGAGTGGCATTAATATGGGATGGTTTATGTGCCATGGAGCCGAAGAATAATAGAGCTGCAAGGGGTTCCATGGCAGCCACAGCAGCATCCTTCCTCAGAGCAATTAGCATGAAGGGTCTTGAACACGTGAGGGCAGGTGCTCTGCTTGCAGCAGCATAATGCTGAGGTTATGTCACTCACTCCAGCATTCTCAGAGACGCCTCTCAGACAAAGGAGCTAAAGTCGCCATGTTCTAGGGAATCTCAGGAGGGCAGGAGAAGCTGGAATGCAAAGTTGAGTGTGGTCAAAAACTATCACTCATAAGCCAAAGGAAAAACTACTGCTTTCAGAGAGACCATCACATTTTTTACCACACACTTTTCCAATACACACTGAGCAACAACATTAACCAATGTGAAAGCAAAAGACAACTGGTTAATGGATAATCCACCCACTCCAGACATAAACACATCTCTGATACTTGAGGACCCAGAAAAAAGATAATGAGCTCCTAATCTTTTCTTTTCTTTTTTACATGTGGCTCTTTATTTATCTTGTCTTTTATTTTCTGACAAATTTATCTTATCTTTACTTTCTTGTAGTTGCAGAAATGTTTTTGTATTTCTCTTCCTTACTTATCAGTATACACTATCAACTTTTGTTGTTAGCATCTTTTATATGTTGGAAGCCATATGAATTATTTTCCTTAGTTCCTTTTTATCTTTCTTTTTAGCCCTATGTATAAAAATACCTGAAAAAGCTCCCTTCCCCACCCTGCTCCTCTAGCCAGGACGCGCATGCAGATCCAGCCGGGCCTCATCCTGCGACCTAGGTAAGCTCCTCCCGCGCCTGCCCACCAGAACCCCAGGTCAGCCCAAGGGACCCAGCTCCTAGCCCACCATCCAGCCGGGAGCTGCGCGCAGGGCCCAGGGACCAGGAGGACCTCCCCCTGCGCCCGGGCCCTGCCCCAGCTCCCCTCGGGTTAAATAGCTCCACACCAACATCCCCATCCTCCCTTCCCCACCCCGCTCCTCCAGCCGGGACATGCGTGTGGTCCAGCCGGGCCTCATCCGTGACCTAGGTAAGCTCCGTCCCTGCCCACCCCCAGAACCCCAGGCCAAATAATTCAGTTTAGTGAAAAACACACAGAAATTGAAAGAAGATCTTAAGAGTTAAAACAACGATGCCAAAGTGTCAAAGTGCAAATCCATGAGAAGCAACAACACTCAAGTAAACAAATTTCCCACTGAAGAAATTAATCCCATAATGTTAGACTCCAACCAGAACAAACCCGTGGAAAAAGGCCAAGAAAGCCTCACCCAGGATAACGACTTTCAAAATATGATCATTACCATGTTCAATACTATGAAAGAGGAAATCCGGGAGGAATTACATAATCGAATCAATTGCTTTGAAGAGGAACACAATAGACACTTGGAGGAGTTGAGAAAAACAGTGCAAGAAACAAAAACTGGCATAGAGCAGTTAAAACAGACTCAAGCAGAGTTTAAAACTGAGCTACAAGACAAGTTATCTTCAACCCAGAACTCCACAGAGAGGCATATCAACAGAACAAACGAAGCAGAAAACAGAATTTCAGATCTTGAAGATAAAGTGGGAGTACTAACCAGCTCAATGGAAGAGGTTGTTAAAGCCAAAAAGATACTTGAGAGAAATATCCAAGAGGTATGGGACACCCTAAAGAAGCCTAACATGCGCATTCATGGAATAGCAGAGCAAGAATCCCAAAATAACACACTTGAGGAAATTTTTCAAATTATCATAAATGAAAACTTCCCTCAACTGAAGAATGAGAGGCCCATCCATATACAAGAGGCATTCCGCACCCCAAACAGATACGACCAAAACAGAAGCTCGCCACGGCAAATAATACTTAAAACACTCCACATTCAAGATAAAGAACTGGTGCTGAGAGCTTCAAGGGAGAAAAAACAAGTCACTTTTAAAGGTAAACCTATTAAAGTAACAAATGACTTCTCAGTCAAAACAGTAAAAGCAAAAAGAGCTTGGAGAGACATACTTCAAGTATTGAATGAGCAAAAATCTCAACCCAGGCTGATTTACCCTGCAAAACTATCCGTCATGATCGAGGGAGAAAGAAAAATCTTCCAGCACAAAGACAACTTGAAGGGATACATGTCCACCAACCCAGGCCTTCAAAAGTGCTAGAAATGATACTCAAGCGTGAAGAAAAAAACAGGCATATCCAGGAGAACAGAAGGCAAGTATAACACCATTAAAAGCGAAGCAATATACTTATAAAAACTACGAAACATAATAAATGTCTGGAATTAAAAATAGTTTCTCCATTATAACACTAAATGTTAATGGAATTAATTCACCGATCAAGAGACACAGATTACAAACTTGGATTAAAAATCACAATCCATCAATCTGCTGCCTGCAGGAAACCCATCTCACCACAAAAGATAGGCACACTCTAAAAATAAAAGGCTGGTCAACAATTCTACCAGCTAATGGAAGCAGAAAACAGGCAGGGGTAGCCATTATGCTATCAGACAAAGTGGACTTCAAACCAAAGAAAATTATAAGAGACACGGATGGATACTACATTTTAGTCACAGGTACAATTCACCAGGAAGACTTCACAATCCTGAACATATATGCACCCAATACCAGCCCCTCCACATTCGTTAAGAAAACCCTACAGCGTCTAAAGCAAGAAATCAACCCCCAAACGATAATTGTTGGGGACTTCAACACTGCCCTCTCAACATGGGATAGATCAACAGGTCAAAAGCTTAAAAGTGACACTTTGGAACTTAATCAAACTCTTAAAGATATGGACCTTACAGATCTCTATCGAACTTTTCACCCACGCACAAAAGAATACACATTTTTCTCAGCAGCACACGGAACTTTCTCCAAAATAGATCACATATTGGGCCACAAAATGAATCTACACATATACAAAAAAGTTGAAATTCTAACCTGTGCCCTATCAGATCACCACCGCCTAAAGCTGGACATCCACAACACAACAAACAAGAGAAAATACACTAACTCCTGGAAACTTAACAATATGATGCTGAATGAGAACTGGATTCACGAAGAAATTAAAAAGGAAATTCAAGATTTCCTGAAAGTGAATGATAATGAAAATACAACTTACCAAAATCTCTGGGACACAATGAAAGGTGTTCTAAGAGGTAAGTTCATAGCTCTTAATGCCTATGTCAAAAAAATGGAAACAGCAGAAATAAACAACTTAACAATGCAGCTTAAAGCTTTAGAGAAACTAGAGCAATCTGATCCCAAAAGTAGTAGAAGAGAGGAGATTAGCAAAATAAGGGGAGAAATATCTGAAATCGAGATTAAGAAAACGATAGAAAAAAATCAACCAGTCAAAAAGCTGGTTCTTTGAAAAAATCAATAAGATTGATACACCCCTAGCTAAATTAACCAAAAGCAGGAGATAGAAAGCCCAAATTAACAAAATCAGAAATGAACATGGAGTTATCACTACTGATACCCAAGAAATCCAGAGAATTATAACATCATATTTCAAAAACTTATACTCTGTGAAGTTTGACAGCACAAAAGAGATGGGTGAATTTCTAAGTAAACACAACTTACCTAAATTGAATCAGGAAGTTGTGAATTATTTAAATAGTCCTATAACATATAAGGAAATTGAGGAAGTATTCTTGAATTTTCCCACCAAAAAATGTCCTGGACCAGATGGATTCAGCACAGAGTTCTACCAGACATTTAAGGAGTTAATAATACCAATACTCCTTAAACTGTTTCATCAAATAGCAAAGGAAGGAACACTACCAAATTCCTTCTATGAAGCTAATATCATTTTAATCCCAAAACCTAATAAAGACTCACTTAAAAAAGAAAACTAGGGGCTCTCTCCAGCGGCCGCCATCATGGTGCGTAAGCTGAAGTTCCACGAGCAGAAGCTGCTGAAGCAGGTGGACTTCTTGAACTGGGAGGTCACCGACCACAACCTGCACGAGCTGCGCGTGCTGCGGCGCTACGGGCTGCAGCGGCGCGAGGAGTACACTCGCGCTACAACCAGCTGAGCCGGGCAGTGCGCGAGCTGGCGCGACGCCTGCGCGACCTGCCGGAGCGAGACCCGTTCCGCGTGCGCGCTTCGGCCGCGCTGCTCCACAACCTGTACCCCCTGGGCCTGGTGCCCACACGCGGCTCGGTCGAGCTCTGCAACTTCGTGACGGCCTCGTCCTTCTGCCGCAGCCGCCTGCCCACCCTGCTCCTGAAGCTGTGGATGGCTCAGCACCTGCAGGCCGCGTGGCCTTCGTGGAGCAGGGCCACGTCCGCGTGGGGCCAGATGTGGTCACCGACCCTGCCTTCCTTGTCACTCGCAGCATGGAGGACTTTGTCACGTGGGTGGACTCCTCCAAGATCAAGCGGCACATGCTGGAGTACAACGAGGAGCGATGACTTTGACCTGGATGCCTAGCAGGGACCCCCGCTCCCCTTCACCCTCCACCACCATCTCACCACTGCCAGTTTTTACCAACAGGAAGACAGGCCTCATGCTGGACCTCTCGGACTGCTCTCCCCACGAGTGTTTTCAGTGGTAGTGGGTGAAGAACTTGGCTCCTCAACTTCAGATGCCAGAACAACAGGAAATGGGGAACCCTTGTGTTCTGGGGTATTTTCTTACAAGTTGGACTTCTGCTGATAACTGACTGTGCTTTGGAAGACAGTGGGGAGCCGTTTTGTTCTGAACTGGGAAATTTGCCTCTTAATGCTTTAAACGTTATGGGGTAGAGACGTGCGCGATGCGTTTTCGCTCCTTTGGTTTTGAAGTGGGACTGTATAGTGATGGAGAGTCTGGGCCCAATTTTTTTTATAAGATGTATGAGACTTAGATGTTCGGGCTCCGCTCCCTTGTATAAAAGAAATCTTTAGCACAATAAATGTTCCCTTCATCTTGTAAAAAAAAAAAAAAAAAAAAAAAAACTATAGGCCGATCTCTCTGATGAACACAGGCGCAAAGATTCTCAACAAAGTTTTAGCAAATCGGATTCAAAAACATTAAAAAGATTATTCACCGGGACCAAGTAGGCTTCGTCCCGGCACACAAGGTTGGTTCAACATACACAAATCAATAAATGTAATTCATCATGTAAACCAGTCCAAAGTCCAAAATCACATGATACTCTCGATAGATGCAGGAAAAGCTTTTGACAAGATCCAACAGCCTTTTATGATCAAAACGCTAGCGACAGTAGGAATGGAAGGAACCTTTATCAATATAATAAAAGCTATATACAACAAGCCCACAGCAAGGATTATGCTCAATGGGGAACAATTGGAAGCATTCCCACTTTGATCAGGAACTAGACAAGGCTGTCCACTCTCACCACTTCTATTCAATATTGTACTTGAAGTCTTAGCTGAAGCCATAAGACAAGAAAGGGACATAAGAGGGATTCAAATCGGCAAGGAAGAAGTCAAGCTATCCCTATTTGCAGATGATATGATCTTATACCTGAGGGATCCCAAAAACTCCACCAGGAAGCTCCTGGAACTAATTGAGAAGTTCAGCAGGGTGGCAGGATACAAAATAAATGTGCAAAAATCAGAGGCCTTCCTATATGCCCAGAATGAAAGAAGTGAAAAAGCCTTGAGAGAAACAATCCCATTTACTATAGCCCCTAAAAAAATGAAATACCTTGGTATAAACCTAACCGAGGATGTAAAAGACCTTTACAATGAAAACTTTAAAACCCTGAAGAAAGAAATTGCAGAAGACACCAGAAGGTGGAAAGACCTCCCATGTTCCTGGATTGGCAGAATCAACATTGTAAAAATGACCATCCTACCAAAGGCAATATACAAATTCAATGCTATAACAATTAAAATCCCAAAGCAATTCTTCAAAGAAGTTGACCAAACAATCTCAAAATTCATATGGAGGCACAAAAGACCTAGGATAGCAAAGACAATCCTGAGTAACAAAAACACTGCTGGAGGTATCACCACACCGAACCTTAGTCTATATTACAAATCCATAGTTATAAAAACAGCCTGGTACTGGCTCCAAAATAGACACACAGATCAATGGATAAGGATTGAAGACCCAGATATAAGCCCACAAAATTACAGCCATTTGGTCTTTGACAAAGGGGCCCCAAGAATCCAATGGAAAAAGAACTGCATCTTCAACAAATGGTGCTGGCAAAACTGGATCTCCACATGCAGAAGATTAAAGCTGGACCCATACTTGTCACCATATACAAGACTTAATTCCAAATGGATCAAGGACCTTGATATAAGGCCAGAGACTATAAAAACCATAGTTGAAAGGATAGGAAACTCCCTCGAGCTGATTGGGCTAGGCCAACATTTCCTAAACAGACATCCAATGGCACAGTCACTGCTACCAACTCTCAACAGTTGGGATCTTGTGAAATTAAAGAGCTTCTGTTCAGATAAAGAGATTGTAACATGAGCTCAAAGGCAACCCACAGAATGGGAGAAAATCTTCACTAACCACATATCTGATAGAGCCCTATTATCCAGAGTGCACGAAGAACTTAGAAAACTAAACACTAAGGAAACCAATGGCCCAATTAAAAAATGGGCCCTGGAACTTGAAAAAAATTTTACCAGGCATGAAATTAAAATGTCTAACAAATATCTTAAAAAATGCTCCACTTCTTTAGCCATCAGGGAAATGCAAATCAAAACTTCCCTGAGATATCATCTCACCCCGGTCAGGATGGCAAAAATCCACAATACAAACAACACCAACTCCTGGAGAGGATGTGGAGAGAGGGGAACTCTCCTACATTGCTGGTGGGAGTGCAGGCTCATACAGCCACTCTGGCGAGCCATCTGGAGATTCTTAAAGAAATTAAAGATTGAAATGCCATATGACCCTGCGATTCCACTTTTGGGTATAACCCCCCATACAGAAGAGGTTCATCTCAATAGCGCAAGCACGACCATGTTCATAGCAGCACTGTTTACAATAGCAAAGTCATGGAATCAACCCAAATGTCCAACAGTTGACGAGTGGATAAGGAAACTGTGGTACATCTATACAATGGAGTACTACTCAGCCATCAAAAATGATGAATTACGGGAAATGGATGTCATTAGAAACAATTATATTAAGTGAAGTATCCCAGACCCAGAAAATTAAGCGCCGTATGTACTCCCTAATAGGTGGCTCCTAGTACCAAACTCACCCAGCCCATCCTGAGACACTCATAGGTAAATCTATGTATTACCTACAGTAATTGCAAGGATTATGAACAGGAGGGATGGGGTTGGAGGGCCACACCAGAAACAAGGAGAGAAGTGACCATGTTACAGTAGAGAAAATAGGCCTCCATCAAGGACTGCAAGAAAGTAATGTGACACCTAGTTAAGTTCACAGACATTTGTTCCTGATCATTGACAACTAAGGGGGTATGAACTCACCAGAAGGGGAGGGCATATAGTCCGGCAGATTAAAAAGTAACCATTTTGCAAATGGATGATTGACCCCTCCCATTGCCAAATGCCATATGACCCTGCGATTCCACTTTTGGGTATAAGTATTACATCGACCCTTGAATGTGCTCTTATAATAAGACTCCAGTTTAACAGCTTTCTGTCTCTGACCAGGGGGTGACATACAGTGCCCATCACGATGGAGTGAATGGCATTGCAGGAGCAGCAAAACTGCAAAAGAAAATCAACAAACCACAATCCAGAACTTCAGAGACTCTATATCAACCACCTAGAACTAGGCCAGCCTAATCTCTCCCCATCCTGAAGCTCAGGGACATTTGCGGAAAAGGGGGCGGTAAGAGTGTAAGAGCAAAAGGATGGGAGGAGCAATGATTTGCAAGATACTCCACACAAGTTACAGCCGAAGCAATCATAATTGGACATTGCATGCCCGGCGCAATGTCCAACACACTATTGACCTCACAAAGTCTAGCATCTGCTAAGGCACCAAGATCCTTGGAGGCAAGGGATGGACAGCCACAGTAGTTTTCCTATGCTTAAGGGGAACACAGGAAAGGGTTCAGGGAAATGCCACTGGGTCCTTGTACATCATCGGAGAGGAGGGCCCAGAGGAGAGTCAGGCATGCACAAGAAAGGACTCTGGGAATTGAGGCGGGAGGCATGGGGGGATAGGGCGGGAGGGGTGAGGGGAGGGGGAGCAGCGGGTTCGGGGGGGAGGAGGAGGGAGGGAGGGAACTGGTGTACCTATTAAGTTTGTATGAGCTGAAATAATAATAAAAAATGTATTAAAAAAGAAAAAAAAATACCTGAAAAAAAGCAAGTAGGGAACTAGGATATTTATTATATGACTTTAGGGCTCCTGGTTGTGCATCTGAAGGAATCTATATTAATCTTTCAAGGATGTCATTGACCTTATGTCTGTAAATGTATCTTAGATACCAATCTGATAATATTGATATGTAGGAGATAGGACTTTCTTAAGCCCTATTAACATCAATATTTCAAAACACCCATTGCTCATCAATTGGGATCAGCCAAGAAACTTGACATTGACAATTATGATGTCTCCCTTCTGCATCAAAGGAAATGACGAATTCATGAAGGGAAGGGATTATCGGACTAAAAGTTGGGAAGGAGGGAGGGAGGAGAGAAGGGAATAGAAAGAAAAGCCATTCATTACATTTGTGAAAAGGAGAATTCATAATAACAGAAAAAGAAAGAAGAAATTGAGACTAAACTTGAAGTTGCATACAGAAAAAAACTACAAATTCATTTGCTTTCTTTCTTTTTATATAATCCATTGTTCTCAAAAGGAACTAAATCCAAAAACACAAAAATATTCTCCCATGTATTCTCAATAAAAATAACTACAGTGGGGGCTGGAGAGGTGGCTCAGGGGTTAGGCCTCTGCCTTGCAAGCAGAAGGTCCTGAGTTCGGATCCTAGACCTCACGTATAGACACAGGTGGAAGCGGGGGCGGCCTGCATTTCCAGTCCTGGTAGCGCGGAACCTGTGAATCCCAGGGCAGAGTAAACAAGGAGGAGGTAGAGGCGGTCCATGGTGGTTCCCGAATTCGTCTGTGGTTCTACACACACACACACACACACACACACACACACACACACACACACACACACACACACATACACACACATGCACACACGCATACACGCACAATTGAATAAATAATAAATTAAAAAATTATTAAAAAAAATAAGTACAGAGATACAGCAAGCACTTACCACACAGACTCCAACTGCAGATTTGGGTCAGTCTGAAACATCATCTCGATAAAATCCCGTTCCTGTATCATGAAATAAAGGGGGGAAAACCCACCAAAGACTATGTCTGCTTCCATGTGTGTGCCGGGCTTCATGTGCTGGAAACAGCTCTCATATGTCATCCCCCTGGAAGTGTAGAGGGGCTTCAGGAGCACCACAAGACAGAGCAGGATCCAGGACATGTCAGACCCTGTGCAACACAGAGGAAATCCCTGAATCTAGGCTGAGTCGAGCAGAGGACTGGCATGGGTAATGACCACGGGCTCAGCATTCCAAAGATGTCTGTCTTAGGGAATGCTGCAAAGTACACATAAGAGTTCTACCATCTTTGTGGACCTTCCATGTGCCAACTGCCAGTGGGAGGTTGGCAAGACAGACAATGCCAAATGTAAAAAAAAAGCTGAGACCATCATTTGTAAATCGTCCAAAAGTAAATCAGTTAGCAGCTCTGGATTTCTGGGTTTTTCTTCTTGTCAATTCATCCCTGCCATACGCTCTGGGATCACCCAGCCCTGGGCACTGCACCTGAACCCTCTGTTCTGGTGAAAAACATGCTGAGAAAACATTTTGGGACTTTCTGTCTCCTTGGTTTGTACAATTCCATCACAGTGCAGGAAGGCCTTAGGGACTACCCCACCTGGAGACAACAAACTGTTCTTCATGTAAATACAAGTGCTGGGATAGTTATGTAAGATTGCAGTCATGAAATGCATGGGAAGGTGAGAAAACAGTGTTGTGATCAACAAAACAGTGGGCGACAACACTCTAGAGGTTGTTTTACCATCAAGGTGAAGGGTCAACTTCTGCTGGCCTCTGTGTTATTTTCAGAAACACGTTAACCATGCATTTCTCAGGACTCCCTTGTCAGCACTTCATTCTTGCATGCATTATACGTAAAATTTTAAAGTGAGAAAAGTCCATTCTGGATATGAGTGAAGGGTATTTATCACCTTACAACTCCGCAGAAGAAAGGTATCAACTATCGCTCTATTATTCTCTCCTGGACCTGAAGAGCCCTGTGGACCAGCACCTCCTCATTACATTGTTCAGTATGTCACAACCATCAAAGCTCTCCTTCAGTCCACACACATTTTCTCATTGCTCCACTAACACTGATTTAGACGTTCTGTTTCGGTTCAAGTGGTCCCCACCTTCAGATTGCTTGTGACCTCAGCTTCCCAAAGAGAATTCCTATCTAGTTTCCAGGCAAAACTCATGAGGTATTACGAACTAAGGGTGTTAAGCACAAATATGTCTGCTTATCTAAAAATGTATGTGTGTGCATGAACAGTGCCACTTCTCTCAGCCTTCTAAGAGAAAAGAGTTTGTCTTTGCTGTGAACAGAGGTGACTGCTGAGATGGATGGCTGCACCAAATGATGGAAATAAACGAAGGTCGAGGGTAAGTGCCCACAGTTACCTGTCTCCTAGACCCCACGTATAGACGCCAGGCAGAAGCGGGGGCGGCCTGCATTTCTGGTCCTGGTAGGGCGGAGCCTGTGAATCCCGGGGCAGAGTAAACAAGGAGGAGATGGAGGCTTCCATGGTGGTTCCCGAATTCGTCCGTGGTTCTACACACACATACACACATACACATATACACACATGCGCACACATGTACACACGCACAATTGAATAAATAAATAAAACATTTAAAAAAAAAAAAAAAAAAAAGGATCCTGAAGGGGATCAGTGGGAATTAAAACCAGGCCATGTTGGAGGGATCCCAGCAAGACTGAGATAAGTTTATTCAGAACTACTCAATACATACACATGAATGTTGTGCAATTATCCAAAATAAAAAAGATGAAGGAATAGCATAATCTTGTAAGAATAAGAAGGAATGAACAACAGGAAGACATTTGATAGGAAAGTAAATTGTTACAACTAACTAATACTTAGTCAGTAGTTTAAGACAAAGATGTCTTGCCCTAATGTCAGGAACAATTCAAGACACTCCGGGTAACGAAAAAAGAACCTTGTGAGCTGACCTCTATCTCTTCCTGTCTAAGGTGACCATGGAGAAAGCAAAATCCTGGTTTTAGGCCAGAGAGCAGGAAACAAGAGGTCTGTCTCCATTGCTGATCTTGCTGCTCAGTCTGTTCAGCTCAAGGTTCCCCAGGAAGGCCAATGACACTCCGCAAACCTAAGGGTTGAGTCCTAAACTGGACATTCATATCACTCACCTGGTGGACAGAGATCATGGTAGTGGGGATAGAATAATGTGAGAGACAAAGGATGGTAGAAGGAGTGTGAAATCCAATCTTATAAGAACAATCATACATCACAGGAGAAGTGTTACTACCATTAAGCCTAACTAGGACTGGCTGAGGTCACAGACAAAAATTGCTGAAGGATTAGCTTACAGGACATGATTGCTTCCTGCTCAACTATGGGCAAGTATATCACTTTAGGTATGTGCATATAAGAGGTGTGCAAATGAAATCATTGGTAATATATTCCCTTTTTATTTCACAGTTTACATGGTCCAAAAGTAATTAAAAGATGGATGCAATGAAAGAGATGAATATCCGTGAACTTAGTCTTCATGAGATAACATAGATTTTTGTCTCATTCATGGCTGCTGACTTTGTAGACACTTATATTTCATATGCTCTGGTGACAGGAAAGTCAAAGTGAAACTGGAGAATGAAAGTGACTCCTGGCAGGGGAGAGGCTACAAAGCAGAGGAAAGATGGGCGTGTAGTAGTGTGCTAAGGATACTGTGCACTTGCATGATTCAGGAGTTATATAACCTGGATAATAAGTAGAACGTTAGGCTGGCAAGATAGTTCAGCAGGAGAGGCCTGTGCTGTTCAGAAATGCCTCTCTCTCTCTCTCTTGCTTATCTCTTTCTAATTCTCAGAATTTCACTTTTATTTCTCTAATAAATAAATAAAGTTACAATACTATTAGCAAATCAAGAAACATATCTCAATCTTATATATAGGATATACAGTTGTTCCTAAATGGTAATGTCAGAGGAAAACATGATGCATAGATGATAGATACATACATGGACACTGAAAACATGAAAACAGTAGTTAGATAAGAAAGGTAAATGGTGAATGATAGAGAAGTAAAAGGTATAGGCAGATGAAGCTGTGTAGAGAATAAACACATACACAAATTATACGTAGCATGGAGAAAGAAGATTGATTCATGGATGGTCGATATAAAAATAAGTTTGTCTTTATGGCATGAAATTATCATTCCAGGGCCCACAGAAGTGGCTCAGGGGTTAAGCCTCTGCCCTGTAAGCAGAAGGTCCTGAGTTTAGATTCTGGATACCATGTAAAAATACCAGGAAGAAATGGCGGTGCACTGTGTGTCTGATCCTGGAAGGTGGAGCCTGGGAACTCCAAAACAATACAGAGAGAGAAGAGCAAGCCAGAGTGATTCCCACACTTACCTCTGCATCTCCACAGTCGTACACAGTATCCACACCCATAGCCACACATACACAGGCACATATGCAGTAAATAAGTAAATCTTTTAAAAAACAAAATTTTCAGTCCATTAATGAATCTCTAGTGATGTCATTTCTTAATGCAATGCAGGTATTATAAAAGCATCATGCCAATAAAATTTCCAAGTAATCCCTTAGTGTAGTTTATCACTGGATACACAATGCAAACAAAAACATTTACAATAAGATGTGGGGATGCAGGCTTGCAGTCCTATCATTCAGCAGGTTAAAGCTTAAGGGTCTCATCTTCAAGTTTCACTGGGCTGCAGGGAGACTTTGCCTCCAATAAACCACAAATGAAAACTGTAAATACTAGCTTGAAATAGAACAATTATGAATAGTGTCTTTCTTCTAACACAAAATCTAATCTCCCTAAACCACATGTTAATCAAGCACAGTGCCTGATACAGTGGAGGGGATTAGCCACACCCTTCTGCAGCTTTCTCCCTCACTAGTGCTAGGTACCTGAGGCCAGGGCTTGCACTGTCTAGAACCTACACTCAGCTGCTATAGCCCTAGCAAGTGACAATCTTAGGGGAGTCTGGGGTAGGTAGCACAAGTATACTTTTCTGGTCTTGGTTCAAGATGACAAAGTTAAGTCTGCTAAACTGTACAGAGCCTCCACTAAGCTACTGAAAACATTTATACCACTCCTAAGTGAGCTGGTAAGTACAGCATTTCCTGTGCACTGTGAAAGATAGTAAATGAGAAGATAATATCTGAGCTCTTCCCTTCTGTAACTACGAGTTATTTTACATGGAATTGATCTCAACATTCTCCCTATGGAATTTGAAGAGTTTTTTTTAATACATTTTTACTATTATTTCAGCTCATACAAACTTAAAGGGTACACCAGTTCCTCCCTCCCTCCTCCTCCCCCCGTACCCCCTCCTCCTCCTCCCCACCCCCCTCTCTTCCCATCCCCCAGTGCCTCCCGCCCCAATTCCCAGAGAGTCCTTTCTTGTGCATGCCTGATTTTCCTCTGGGCCCTTCCTCTCCGATGACGTACAAGGACCCAGTGGCCTTTCCCTAAACCCTTTCCCGTGTTCCCCTTAGGTATAGGAACACTGCTGTGGCTGCCAATCCCTTGCCTCCAAACATCTTGGTGCCTTTAGCAGATGCTAGACTTTGTGGGGTCAATAGTGTGTTGGACAATGCGCAGGACATGTAAAATCCAATTATGATTGCTTCAGCCCTAACTTGTATGGAGTATCTTACATATCATTGCTCCTCCCATCCTTTTGCTCTTACACTCTTACTGCCCCCTCGTCCGCAAATTTCCCTGAGCTTCAGGATGGGGAGAGATTAAGCTGGCCTAGTTCTAGGTGGTTGATATAGAGTCTCTGAATTTCTGGATTGTGGTTTGTTGATTTTCTTTTGCAGTTTTGCTGCTCCTGCAATGCCCTTCACTCCATCCTGGTGGGCATTGTATGTTACCCCCCTAGCCAGAGACAAAAGCTGTTAAACTAGAGTCTTGTGATAAAAGAACATTCAAAGGCAGATGTAATAAAAGTAGGAAACCACAGTAAGGGAGGGGTCTATCACCCATTTGCACAACGGTTACTTTTTATCTGCCAGACTATATGCCCTCCTCTTCTGGTGAGATCACACCCCCTCAGTAGTAAATGATCAGGAACAAAAGTCTGTGAACTTAATCAGATGTCTCATTACTTATTTGAGTCCTTGATGGAGGCCTATTTTCTCTGCTGTAACATGGTCCCTTCTCTCCTTGTTTCTGGTGTGGCCCTCCTACCCCATCCCTCCTGTTCATAATCCTTGGATTTACTGTCTCTAGGTGGGCTGGGTGGGTTTGGTACTAGGAGCCACCTATTAGGGAGTACATACGGCGCTTAATTTTCTGGATCTGGGATACTTCACTTAATATAATTGTTTCTAATGACATCCATTTCCCGGCAAATTCCAGTAATTCATCATTTTTGATGGCTGAGTAGTACTCAATTGTATAGATGTACCACAGTTTCCTTATCCACTCGTCAACTGTTGGACATTTGGGCTGATTCCATGACTTTGCTATTGTAAACAGTGCTGCTATGAACATGGTCGTGCTTGTGCTCTCGAGGTGAACCTCTGCTGTATGGGAGGTTATTCCCAAAAGTGGAATAGCAGGGTCATATGGCATTTCAATCTTTAATTTCTTTAAGAATCTCCAGACGGCTCGCCAGAGTGGCTGTATGAGCCTGCATTCCCACCAGCAATGTAGGAGAGTTCCCCTCTCTCCACATCCTCTCCAGCATTTGTTCTTGTTTGTATTGTGGATTTTTGCCATCCTGACCGGGGTGAGATGCTATCTCAGGGAAGTTTTGATTTGCATTTCCCTGATGGCTAAAGAAGTGGAGCATTTTTTCAGATATTTGTTAGACATTTTAATTTCATCCCTGGTAAAGTTTCTTTTAAGTTCCAGGGCCCATTTTTTAATTGGGCCATTGGTTTCCTTGGTGTTTAGTTTTCTAAGTTCTTTGTGCACTCTGGACAGCAGAGTTCTATCAGATGTGTGGTTAGTGAAGATTTTCTCCCATTCTGTGGGTTGCCTTTGAGCTCGTGTTACAATCTCCTTATCTGAACAGAAGCTCTTTAATTTCACAAGATCACAACTGTTGAGAGTTGGTAGCAGTGACTGTGCCATTGGATGTCTGTTTAGGAAATGTTGGCCTAGCCCAATCAGCTCGAGGGAGTTTCCTATCCTTTCAACTATGGTTTTTATAGTCTCTGGCCTTATATCAAGGTCCTTGATCCATTTGGAATTAAGTCTTGTACATGGTGACAAGTACGGGTCCAGCTTTAATCTTCTGCATGTGGAGATCCAGTTTTGCCAGCACCATTTGTTGAAGATGCAGTTCTTTTTCCATTGGATTCTTTGGGCCCCTTTGTCAAAGACCAAATGGCTGTAACTTTGTGGGCTTATATATGGGTCTTCAATCCTTATCCATTGATCTGTGTGCCTATTTTGGAGCCAGTACCAGGCTGTCTTTATAACTATGGATTTTTAGTATAGACTTAGATTTGGTATGGTAATACCTCCAGCAGTGTTTTTGTTACTCAGGATTGTCTTTGCTATCCTGGGTCTTTTGTGCCTCTGTATTAGTTAGGGTTCTCTAGAGTCACGGAATTCACAGAATGAATATATATATATATATATATATATATATATATATATATATATATGAAATTTATTGGGTTGGCTTACAGAAAGGGCCGAGGTAGTCCAGCGAAGGCTGTCAGCAGCTGAGGTAGTCCAACGATGGCTGTCAGTAGCCGAGGTAGTACCAACAATGGCTGCCAATAGCTAGCTGCTCAGTTCAGTAGTCAAGTAGGTGATGGCTGAAGGCTGGAGAACTCCTAGGGTCTTGGAAGGTCGAAGAATCCAGGCGGCCGGAAGGAAGAACGATTCCTAGCACAGCTGCAAGAAGGCATCTGTTCTCCTTGGTGGCTCCTTTTTATATGATGCAGTATTGGGAGGATCCTTTGAGAGCTTTGGAGGTCCTAATGGGATCTAGGGTGGGTATCCTTCAAGTAGTCTCAGTTGATCCTTTCCAGACGTGGTCTCAGCCCAGCTTAGTTAATACCGGGTGTGTCAAGTTGACATCCAGGCTTAACTATCACAAGTCCACCCCTTGTCAACTTGACACCAAATCACATTTCCTTAGGCCATTAAAAATTCTCCAAATAAAACAGTAAGATTCATAGTTCCGCCTAACATAATATAGCTATCCACGTACAACCGCACACGCATTATTTTTACAAGATTAATGACAATGCCCTTTGAGAAATGCTTAGTCTTAGTGTCCCATAACACAATATCGTAATGTAGATTACAGCATTTCATCTCATAACTACAGATTAACATATTACATTACATAAATATCTTCTTAGAGTATGTGCACATGCACAAGTCTATTCTTGACAGTCTAGACCAGAGGCACTCATGGCAATTATAATCCTCGTTTCTGTAACTGGTTTCATGGCCTTAGGTGGTATTTATAACTACCTTCTTCTACTACCCATTCTGTATTTCCTCCACCTTCAGCAAGTACTTCTGCAGGTCTTGGCTCTTTACCTGGAGGTGTTATCCATACCTTCATTCCTGAAGGATCTGGACCATTTATTGTCTTTCCTGTGTTGGGTTGCTGTAAATTCCCATTGACCTTAATCACAGGACATGATAATACCAAGAGACGCCCTAGTGGGTCTCCTATACTCCAGACATATTCTTCCTTACCACCATTGTGGAGAACCAGTCCAATTTCTTCTTGGTGGTCTGGGTCAATCACCCCTCCTAATACTGTTATTCCTTTCTTAGCCTGTTGACTCAAGGGCATCAGAAGTCCAAAACAACCAGGAGGAAGCCTTAGCTTCCAGTTCAAAGGAATAGTTGCTGTGTCTCCTGGCAGAAGCATTCCCTGCTTTGGACTCAAAACTTCTAAGCCAGTAGAATACAGGCTTGCGGGAACAGGAAGCAAGAATTTTCCTAATGGGTCACTAGGAGTGATAGTAAGAGGAGCTATTCCTGTTTCCACCCCTTGATTCCTGGACCCGTGAATCCTGGCTATAGGAGACACAGTACCATATATTGGACGCTGGTTTAAGGCATATACTGCCTTCTGGAGAATTCTGCCCCATCCCTCCAGACTATTACCACCTAACTGACGCTGTAATTGTGCCTTTAAAAGGCCATTCCACCGTTCTATCAAACCAGCTGCTTCAGGATGGTGGGGAACATGGTAAGACCAATGAATCCCATGGTCATGTGCCCACTGCCGTACTTCTTTAGCTGTGAAATGAGTTCCCTGGTCAGAAGCAATGCTGTGTGGAATTCCATGACAGTGGATAAGGCATTCTGTAAGTCCCTGGATGGTAGTCTTGGCAGAAGCATGACGTGCAGGAAAGGCAAATCCATAACCAGAATAAGTATCTATCCCAGTAAGAACAAAGCACTGCCCTTTCCATCTTGGAAGTGGTCCAATGTAGTCAACCTGCCACCATGTTGCTGGTTGGTCACCCTGAGGAATAGCTCCATATCGAGGACTCAGCGTTGGTCTCTGCTGCTGGCAGATTTGGCACTCAGCAGCAGCTGTAGCCAGGTCAGCCTTGGTAAGTGGAAGTCCATGTTGTTGAGCCCATGCATAACCTCCATCTCTGCCACCATGTCCACTTTGTTCATGGGCCCATTGGGCAATGACAGGAATGGCTGGGGAAAGAGGCTGACTATCCACAGAACGGGTCATCTTATCCACCTGATTATTGAATGTTTCTTCTGCCAATGTCCTCTTTTGATGAGCATTTACATGAGACACAAATATCTTTGTGTCCTTTGCCCAGTGGGAGAGATCTATCCACATGCTTCTTCCCCAGATGTCTTTCTCGCCAATTTTCCAATTATGTTCCTTCCAATTCCCCGACCATCCTGCCAAACCATTGGCTACAGCCCATGAATCAGTATACAGTCTCACATCTGGCCATTTTTCCTTCCAGGCAAAGTGAACAACCATGTGCACTGCCCGAAGTTCTGCCCACTGTGAAGATTTCCCTTCTCCACTGTCCTTTAGGGTTGTTGCGGAAAGGGGTTGCAGCGCTGCAGCTGTCCACTTCTGGGTGGTACCAGAATAGCGAGCAGAACCGTCTGTGAACCAGGTCCTAGTCTTCTCTTCTTCAGTTAGCTGATCATAGGGCACACCCCAGGAGGCCATAGGTGCATGCTTGGGAACAGGCATTGCAACAGGCTGGGGAACCATAGGCATTTGGGCAACTTCTTCATGTAGCTTACTTGTGCCTTCAGGACCCGCTCGGGCCCTGTCTCGTATGTACCACTTCCATTTGATAATAGATTGCTGCTGTGCCCGTCCAACTTTATGGCTTGCTGGGTCAGATAACACCCAACTCATGATGGGTAACTCAGGTCGCATGGTAACTTGGTGACCCATTGTAAGACGTTCAGTTTCCACTGAGGCCCAAAAACAAGCCAAGAGTTGTTTCTCAAAAGGAGAGTAATTGTCTGCAGATGATGGCAGGGCCTTTGTCCAAAATCCCAGGGGTCTCTTCTGTGATTCAGCTATGGGAGCCTGCCAGAGACTCCAAACAGCATCTCTATCAGCAACAGATACTTCCAATACCATTGGGTCTGCTGGATCATATGGTCCAAGTGGCAAGGCAGCCTGTACAGCAGCTTGAACCTGCTGAAGAGCCTTCTCTTGTTCTGGGCCCCACTCAAAGCTGGCAGCTTTCCGAGTTACTTGGTATATGGGCCTAAGTAACACACCCAAGTGAGGAATGTGCTGCCTCCAAAATCCAAACAGGCCCACCAAATGCTGTGCTTCTTTCTTAGTGGTGGGAGGGGCCAGGTGTAACAACTTATCCTTTACCTTAGAGGGGATATCTCTACATGCCCCACACCACTGAACTCCTAAAAATTTTACTGAAGTGGAAGGTCCTTGGATTTTGGTTGGGTTTATTTCCCATCCTCTGTTGCGCATATGCCTTACCAACAAATCCAAAATGCTTGCTACTTCCTGCTCACTGGAGCCAATCAGCATAATATCATCTATATAATGGAATAGTGTGATACCTTGCGGAAGAGACAAGCGATCAAGATCTCTGCGAACCAAGTTATGGCATAGGGCTGGAGAATTAATATACCCTTGAGGTAACACTGTAAATGTATACTGCTGGCCTTGCCAACTGAAGGCAAATTGCTTCTGATGAGCTTTATGAATAGGTATGGAGAAAAAAGCATTTGCAAGATCAATGGCTGCATACCAAGTACCAGGAGATGTGTTGATCTGCTCAAGCAATGAAACCACATCTGGTACAGCAGCTGCAATTGGAGTCACAACTTGGTTAAGTTTGCGATAATCAACAGTCATTCTCCATGATCCATCTGTCTTCTGCACAGGCCAAATGGGAGAGTTAAAAGGAGAGGTGGTCGGAACCACCACCCCTGCATCCTTCAAGTCCTTTTTGGTGGCACTAATTTCTGTAATTCCTCCAGGGATACGATACTGTTTCTGATTCACTATTTTCCTTGGTAGAGGCAATTCTAAATGCTTCCATTTGGCCTTCCCAACCATAATGGCTCTTACTCCACATTTCATGGAACCAATGTGAGGGTTCTGCCAACTTCTAAGTATATCTATTCCAATTATACATTCTGGTACTGGGGAAATAACCACTGGATGAGTTCGGGGACCTACTGGACTTACTGTGAGTCGAACATTAGCCAAAACTCCATCAATCACCTGACCTCCATATGCCCCTACTTTAACTGGAGGGCCACTATGCTTTTTGGGGTCTCCTGGAATCAATGTCAACTCAGACCCAGTATCTAGTAAACCCTGAAATGTCTGATTATTTCCTTTCCCCCAATGCACAGTTACTCTAGTGAAAGGCCTTAGGTCCCTTTGTGGAAGGACAGAAGATAGACTAATATTAAAGCTTTTTGCTATGGTGCCAATTCCTTCCTTAAAGGAACCCGGCCTCCCCTTCATTCAAGGGGTTCTGGATCTGTAAACTGGCTCAAGTCTGGAAATTGGTTGACAGACCATGATTCTCTGCTACTACGACTAAAGGCAGCTTTTCCTTCATTTCTGTTAGAATTTTTCTGCTTGTACAGGTCAAATAAGAACTTTGTAGGCTTCTTATCTATTTTACTTTTGGGGACACCATGGTTAATTAGCCAATGCCAAAGGTCTAAGCGAGTGAGACCCTCATAAGTACTGTTCTGTCTAGGCTGCACATTATGGTTAGTACGCTTACTTTGCCATTGGCGATTCAATGCTGCCACTTGGCCCCTACTACTCCTCGATCCACCTAGGCCCATTGAATTTAAGTCTTCCAACTGGGCGGCAGCATCTCCCATTGTTAGGTCTGGAACAAGGAGAAGAGCAATGATAGGAGCCTTCATATTTGGTGCTGCCCCTCTCACCAATTTATTAAGTACATTTCTGGTAAAAGGCATGTCATCTGGATTCTCCCATTGAGAATTGGATTTTAAAGAACGTATCCAGTCAAGCATACCAATTTCCCTGAGCCTCTTAATCCCATCATCAACATTAGACCAAGGAATGTCTGGAATCTCTAGTTCCTTTTCAGATGGCCAAACTTTAATAAATACTTCAGCTACCCACTCAAGTAAACTCTTGGCACCATTTTTAACTCTATGAGTAGCAGTGTTAAACCTAGAATCTCTACTCAATGGGCCCATTTCTGTGAACTCACTTTTATCCAGTTTTATGCTCCTTCCACCAGGATCCCATAGCCTTACAATCCATTCCCAGGGGTATTCCCCAGACTGCTGCTTAAACATGTTAGAAAAGTCATGGAGTTCTTTAGGAATATAGCGTACCTCCTCATAAACCATACTTTCTATTTCACCTTTAGGAGCTTGTTTAGCCTTAAGCCTAGTTATAGGCCTGGAAGCAATCACAGGTGGGCGTGCCATAAAATCAGCATTTTCTTGAGGCAAAGTCTTTGCTCTCCTTTCAGACAAATCATGAGTAATTCCCTTATGCAAAGATGGAGATAGCAATTCTGTAGAGGGTGGGAGTGGGGATTCATTCTCTGCTAAGGGTGGGGAGACCATTTCATCAGGCGGAATAAATGCACCAGAATTTGAGAGTTCAACGTCCTCGTCCTCGTCATCAGTTTGGTCTTCCCACACATCAGCATCCCACTTTTCAGGATCCCACTCTTGGCCAATCAGCGCTTTTACTTTAACTGCTGACACCTTTCGAGGCTGGGAATTCAATTTACGTTGTAACTCAGCCACCCTAATAATCAAAGTTTGGGTTTGATTTTCACCAATTCGAGCCCTATTGCTATTGGAGAAAAGATTCTCTTCTAGAGCACACTTAGAAACTTCTAAGTTTTTTATGCGCTTTCTGAGTTCGATATTTTCCTCACTGAGATATTCCTTTTCCATTTGTAGTTTATTGAGAGATGCTAGAAGCAACCAGCCAGCATCATCATTTCCCTTATTCTTACTCATTTTATGTAAAGTTTCATATACGGAATCACTGAGCTTCTCAATCCTCACAAGAAGGGCATCAAGATTGTCTAACACACCTACTTTTACCAGTTCTAGAAACAGTTTACTCCAAACAGTTGCAGTATCCTCCATGCCACTAGGGGAGTCTTTAATTGCTGGAGATTTCACTGGGTCAAAAAGTCAGCTCCAGAAGTCACAAAGCTTGCCAGCAAAATTCATTCTTACAACTCTGTTTCTCTAGAACCACTCCTGGTACCAATTTCTGTATTAGTTAGGGTTCTTTAGAGTCACGGAATTCACAGAATGAATATATATATATATAGGAAATTTATTGGGTTGGCTTACAGAAATGGCCGAGGTAGTCCAGCGAAGGCTGTCAGCAGCTGAGGTAGTCCAACGATGGCTGTCAGTAGCCGAGGTAGTTCCAACAATGGCTGCCAATAGCTAGCTGCTCAGTTCAGTAGTCAAGTACATGATGGCTGAAGGCTGGAGAACTCCTAGGGTCTTGGAAGGTCGAAGAATCCGGGCAGCCGGAAGGAAGAACGATTCCTAGCACAGCTGCAAGAAGGCATCTGTTCTCCTTGGTGGCTCCTTTTTATATGATGCAGTACTGGGAGGATCCTTTGAGAGCTTTGGCGGTCCTGATAGGATCTAGGGTGGGTATCCTTCAAGTAGTCTCAGTTGATCCTCTCCAGAGCACTCCCTTCCCCCACTCTGCCTCCCGGGACACGCAAGCGTGGTCCAGCCAGGCCTCACCGCGACATAGGTAAGCTCCAGCACCCTCCCTCCCCCACCCCCAGAACCCCAGGCAGCCCAAGGGACCCAGCTCCTCCCGCCATCCCGCCAGAGTCGGGCAGGGCATGGGAGGAGGACACCCCCTCTGTGCCCGGGCCCGCCCCAGCTCCCCTCGGGTTAAATAGCCCCCACTGATGCCCCATCCTCCCTTCCCCCCTACACCACCCGGGACATGCGCAGTCCAGCCGGGCCTCATTGCGACCTAGGTAAACTCCGTCCCTGCCCACCCCCAGAACCCCAGATCAAATAATTCAGTTTAGTGAAAAACGCACAGAAATTGAAAGAAGATCTTAAGAGTTAAAACGACAATGCCAAAGTCAAAGTGCAAATCCATGAGAAACAACACTCAAGTAAACAAATCTCCCACTGAAGAAATTAATCCCATAATGTTAGACTCCAACCAGAAAAAACCCACAGAAAATGGCCAAGAAAGCCTGACCCAGGATAACAACTTTCAAAATATGATCATTACCATGTTCAATACAATGAAAGAGGAAATCCAGGAGGAATTAAATAATCGAATCAATCGCTTTGAGGAGGAACACAACAGACATCTGGAGGAGTTGAGAAAAACAGTGCAAGAAACAAAAACTGGCATAGAGCAGTTAAAAGAGACTCAAGTAGAGTTTAAAACTGAGCTACAAGACAAGTTATCTTCAACCCAGAACTCCACAGAGAGTCTTATCAGCAGAACTAATGAAGCAGAAAAAAAAATTTCAGACCTTGAAAATAAAGTGGGAGTATTAACCACCTCAATGAAAGAGGTTGTTAAAGCCAAAAAGATGCTTGAGAGAAATATCCAGGAGGTATGGGACACCCTGAAGAAGCCCAACATGCGTATTCATGGAATACCAGAGCAAGAATCCCAAAATACCACCCCTGAGGAAATTTTCCAAATGATCATCAAGGAAAACTTTCCTCATCTAAAAAAAGAGAGGCCCATCCATATACAAGAGGCATTCCGCACCCCAAACAGATATGACCAAAACAGAAGCTCGCCACGGCAAATAATACTTAAAACACTCCACATTCAAGATAAAGAACTGGTGCTGAGAGCTTCAAGGGAGAAAAACAAGTCACGTTTAAAGGTAAACCTATTAAAGTAACAAATGACTTCTCAGTCAAAACAGTAAAAGCAAAAAGAGCTTGGAGAGACATACTTCAAGTATTGAATGAGCAAAAATCTCAACCCAGGCTGATTTACCCTGCAAAACTATCCGTCATGATCGAGGGAGAAAGAAAAATCTTCCAGCACAAAGACAACTTGAAGGGATACATGTCCACCAACCCAGGCCTTCAAAAAGTGCTAGAAATGATACTCAAGCGTGAAGAAAAAAACAGGCATATCCAGGAGAACAGAAGGCAAGTATAACACCATTAACAGCAAAGCAATATACTTATAAAAGCTACTAAACATAATAAATGTCTGGAATTAACAATAGTTTCTCCATTATAACACTAAATGTTAATGGACTTATTTCACCGATCAAGAGACACAGATTACAAACTTGGATTAAAAATCACAATCCATCAATCTGCTGCCTGCAGGAAACCCATCTCACCACAAAAGATAGGCACACTCTAAAAATTAAAGGCTGGTCAACAATTCTACAAGCAAATGGAAGCAGAAAACAGGCAGGGGTAGCCATTATGCTATCAGACAAAGTGGACTTCAAACCAAAGAAAATTATAAGAGACACGGATGGATACTACATTTTAGTCAGAGGTAAATTCACCAGGAAGACTTCACAATACCGAACATATATGAACCCAATACGGGCCCCTCCACATTCATTAAGAAAACCCTACAGCGTCTAAAGCAAGAAATCAACCCCCAAACGATAATTCTTGGGGATTTCAACACCGCCCTCTCGATATGGGATAGATCAACAGGTCAAAAGCTTAACAGAGACACTTTGGACCTTAATCAAACACTGAAAGAAATGGACCTTACAGATCTCTATCGAACTTTTCACCCACGAACCAAAGAATACACATTTTTCTCAGCAGCACACGGAACTTTCTCCAAAATAGATCACATATTGGGCTACAAAACGAATCTACACATATACAAAAAAGTTCAAATTCTAACGTGTGCCCCATCAAACCACCACGGCCTAAAGCTGGACATCCACAACACAACAAACAAGAGAAAATACACTAACTCCTGGAAACTTAACAGTATGATGCTGAATGAGAACTGGATTCAGGAAGAAATTAAAAAGGAAATTCAAGATTTCCTGAAAGTGAACGATAATGAAAATACAACTTACCAAAATCTCTGGGACACAATGAAAGCTGTTCTAAGAGGTAAGTTCATAGCTCTTAATGCCTATGTCAAAAAAATGGAAACATCAGAAATAAACAATTTAACAATGCAGCTTAAAGCTTTAGAGAAACTAGAGCAATCTGATCCCAAAAGTAGCAGAAGAGAGGAGATCAGCAAAATAAGGGGAGAAATATCTGAAATCGAGATTAAGAAAACGATAGAAAAAAATCAACCAGTCAAAAAGCTGGTTCTTTGAAAAAGTCAATAAGATTGATACACCCCTAGCTAAATTAACCAAAAGCAGGAGAGAGAAAACCCAAATTAACAAAATTAGAAATGAACATGGAGTTATCACTACTGATACCCAAGAAATCCAGAGAATTATAACATCATATTTCAAAAACTTATACTCTGTGAAGTTTGACAACACAAAAGAGATGGATGAATTTCTAAGTTAAACACAACTTACCTAAATTGAATCAGGAAGTTGTGAATTATTTAAATAGTCCTATAACATATAAGGAAATTGAGGAAGTAATCTTGAATCTTCCCACCAAAAAATGTCCTGGACCAGATGGATTCAGCACAGAGTTCTACCAGACATTTAAGGAGTTAATAACACCAATACTCCTTAAACTGTTCCATCAAATAGCAATGGAAGGAGCACTACCAAATTCCTTCTATGAAGCTAATATCGTTTTAATCCCTAAACCTAATAAAGATTCACTTAAAAAAGAAAACTATAGGCCGATCTCTCTGATGAATACAGACGTAAAGATTCTCAACAAAGTATTAGCAAATCGGATTCAACAACATATGAAAAAGATCATTCACAGCGACCAAGTAGGCTTCATCCCCAGCACACAAGGTTGGTTCAACATATGCAAATCAATGAATGTAATTCATCATATAAACCAGTCCAAAGTCCAAGACCACGATACTCTCGATAGATGCAGAAAAAGCCTTTAACAAGATCCAACAGCCTTTTATGATCAAAACCCTAGAGACAGTTGGAGTGGAAGGAGCCTTTATCAATATAATAAAAGCTGAATACAAGCCAACAGCAAGGATTACGCTCAATGGGGAAAAGCTTGAAGCATTCGCACTTCAATCAGGAACTAGACAAGGCTGTCCACTCTCACCACTTCTATTCAATATTGTACTTGAAGTCTTAGTTGAAGCCATAAGACAAGAAAGGGACATAAGAGGGATTCAAATCGGCAAGGAAGAAGTCAAGCTATCCCTATTTGCAGATGACATGATCTTATACCTGAGTGATCCCAAAAACTCCACCAGGAAGCTCCTGGAACTAATTGAGAAGTTCAGCAGGGTGGCAGGATACAAAATAAATGTGCAAAAATCAGAGGCCTTCCTATATGCCCAGAATGAAAGAAGTGAAAAAGCCTTGAGAGAAACAATCCCATTTACTATAGCCCCTAAAAAAATGAAATACCTTGGTATAAACCTAACCAAGGAGGTAAAAGACCTTTACAATGAAAACTTTAAAACCTCAAGAAAGAAATTGCAGAAGACACCAGAAGGTGGAAAGACCTCCCGTGTTCCTGGTTGGCAGAATCAACATCGTGAAAATGACCATCCTACCAAAGACAATATACAAATTCAATGCTATACCAATTAAAATCCCAAAGCAATTCTTCAAAGAAGTTGACCAAACAATCTCAAAATTCATATGGAGGCACAAAAGACCCAGGATAGCAAAGACAATCCTGAATAACAAAATCACTGCTGGAGGTATCACCATACCAAACCTTAGTCTATACTACAAATCCATAGTTGTAAAAACAGCCTGGTACTGGCTCCAAAATAGACACACAGATCAATGGATAAGGATTGAAGACCCAGATATAAGCCCTCAAAATTACAGCCATTTGGTCTTTGACAAAGGGGCCCAAAGAATCCAATGGAAAAAGAACAGCATCTTCAACAAATGGTGCTGGCAAAACTGGATCTCCACATGCAGATTAAATCTGGACCCATACTTGTCACCATGTACAAGACTTAATTCCAAATGGATCAAGGACCTTGATATAAGGCCAGAGACTATAAAAACCATATTTGAAAGGATAGGGAACTCCCTCGAGCTGATTGGGCTAGGCCAACATTTCCTAAACAGACATCCAATGGCACAGTCACTGCTACCAACTCTCAACAGTTGGGATCTTGTGAAATTAAAGAGCTTCTGTTCAGATAAAGAGATTGTAACACGAGCTCAAAGGCAACCCACAGAATGGGAGAAAATCTTCACTAACCACATATCTGATAGAGTCCTATTATCCAGAGTGCACAAAGAACTTAGAAAACTAAACATCAAGGAAACCAATGGCCCAATTAAAAAATGGGCCCTGGATCTTAAAAGAAATTTTACCAGGCATGAAATTAAAATGTCTAACAAATATCTTAAAAAATGCTCCATTTCCTTAGCCATAAGGGAAATGCAAATCAAAACCTCCCTGAGATATCATCTCACCCCACTCAGGATGGCAAAAATCCACAATACAAACAACGACAAATGCTGAAGAAGATGTGGAGAGAGGGGAACTCTGCTACATTGCTGGTGGGAATGCAGGCTCATACAGCCACTCTGGCGAGCCGTCTGGAGATTCTTAAAGAAATTAGAGATTGAAATGCCATAAGACCTTACTATTCCACTTTTGAGAATAACCCCCCATACAGCAGAGGTCCACCTCGACAGCACAAGTGCAACCATGTTCATAGCAGCACTGTTTACAATGGCAAAGTCATGGAATCAACCCAAATGTCCAACAGGTGATGAGTGGATAAGGAAATTGTGGTACATCTATACAATGGAGTACTACTCAGCCATCAAAATGATGAATTACTGGAATTTGCCAGGAAATGGACGTCATTAGAAACACTATATTAAGTGAAGTATCCCAAACCCAAAAAATTAAGCGCCGTATGTACTCCCTAATAGGTGGTTCCTAGTACCAAACCCACCCAGCCCACCATGAGACACTCATAGGTAAATCTATGTATTACCTACAGTAATTGCAAGGATTATGAACAGGAGGGATGCGGTTGGAGGGCCACACCAGAAACAAGGAGAGAAGTGACCATGTTACAGTAGAGAAAATAGTCCTCCATCAAAGACTGCAAGTAAGTAATGTGACACTTGGTTAAGTTCACAGACGTTAGTTCCTGATCATTTACAACTAAGGGGGTATGATCTCACCAGAAGGGGAGGGCATATAGTCTGGAAGGTAAAAAGTAACCATTTTGCAAAAGGGTGATTGACCCCTCCCTCACTGAGGTTTCCTACTTTTATTACATCTACCCATGAATGTGCTCTTATAATAAGACTCCAGTTTAACAGCTTTTTGTCTCTGGCCAGGGGGTGACATACAGTGCCCATCAGGATGGAGTGAAGGGCATTGCAGGAGCAGCAAAACTGCAAAAGAAAATCAACAAACCACTATCCAGAACTTCAGAGACTCTATATTAACCATCTAGAACTAGGCCAGACTAATCTCTCCCCATCCTCAAGCTCAGGGAAATTTGCGGAAGAGAGGACTGTAAGAATGTAAGAGCAAAAGGATGGAGGAGCAATGATTTGCAAGATACTCCACACAAGTTAGGGCCGAAGCAATCATAATTGGACTTTGCATGCCCTGCGCAACGTCCAACACACTATTGACCTCACAAAGTCTAGCATCTGCTAAAGGCACCAAGATCCTTGGAGGCAAGAGATTGGCAGCCACAGTAGTGTTCCTATGCTTAAGGGGAACACGGGAAAGGGTTCAGCGAAATGTCACTGGGTCCTTGTGCGTCATCGGAGAGGAGGGCCCAGAGGACAGTCAGGGATGCACATTAAAGGACTCTCTGGGAATGGGGGCGGGAGGCACTGGGGGATGTGGAGGGAGGGATGAGGGGAGGGGAAGCAGGTGTTCGGGGGTGGAGGAGGGAGGGAGGGAACAAGTGTACCTATTAAGTTTGTATGAGCAAAAATAATAATAAAAAATGTAAAAAAAAAAAAAAAAGAAAGAAAGAAAGAAAAAAGAAAATATAGCCAGGAAAGAGGGGGAGTTGAGAGCTAATGGAAGAAGCGGAGGGAAGGGAATGTCAGCAAGTGGTGGAATGCCCCCCACATGGACCTGAGAGCCCTCTGCAGAGTCCTCAACCAGAAAGGGGAGGGATCCAGAACTGGAGGAAAAACAAAGGACTAATTCTGGGTTCTCTTCACAAGTTACATTGTAGCAACCAATCACTTCCTCAGTGGAGGATCCTATGATGCCTAGGAGGATGGGAACAAAGGGAGCCAGAAGCATATGGCCTTCCTGGACTTCCCCCTTATGGGCCAGGAAAAGCACTTCTATCCGGATCTGTGGCTCCCAGACATTTTCTGGGGAAATCCAAGGTGCTAAGATTAAAGCTTCCTCCCAAAAATCTTCTAAGTCGTTTGGCATCTCCTATGTAAGTCTAGTAGAGCCTTAAGGGCAGTCAGCTGCAGTGCCTTCTGATGGGGTGGTAAATTACCCATTGTGGAGAAGAAAGGCTCCCTAATGGAGCAGAGATGACTAGGAGGCCAGCGGACAAGGCAAAAGTGCAGAAAATAAAAAGCAATGACTAGAACTAAGGTCAAAATGAAAACAACTCCTAAAAAGGTAACCAACATTCAAGGAGAAACCTAGTGCAGGACACACACAGAGATGCTTTAGATCCAAGTGTCCTGTGCTCAGTGAGGGACCCCAGGGGTTCATTACTCACCCGGATGCCTCCAGTCAGGGCAATTCAATATAATCCAACCTGGGTTCCGAATTCTGAGGGGACAAATTTCTCATATGAACTCACAAGAAAAAGCCTTAATTTAGAGGGGTTCTTTGATCGTGGGGAAATCAAATGAGCGATTGGGGCTCCTTGATTATCAGCAAATCAAGTAAGTGATTGGGTTCCTAACCTTAAGAAGGGCTCCTTGATCATCACTAAATCCAGCGAGCGAGTGTCCCTGTTCCCAAGGACAAACAGGGAAAGGGGAAGAAGAAGGGGCCACCTGCTCACCTTCAGGCACCGTAAGCACAGGAACACAAAACTAAAGTGCCACTCACCGAACCTTACTGGAATGGGTGTCTCGTCTACACCGAAGGCAGCACTGCCCCACATTGGTGCGCCAGATGTTGCTGAATCCCCCACCGGGCCAGCCAGGGGGAAGAGGGGAAATGGCGGGGCCTCGTGGGCACCAGGTGGATGGGCGAGCCCGCGACGGGGTCACCACCCAGACCCCGGGGAGTCAGGCGAGAAGCAGCACAGACGAGAAGTTGGCTGCAGACTCAACTTTACTCAGGAAGTGTTTGGGCTTATATAGGGTTGGGGTCCAATCAGGTTGGCCACCCCTCTGCTTGGGGGAGGGGGAGGGAGCAGCCACCAATCATTCAGCTGTTTACTGGGTGTCCAGGTTAGATGGCCGCTTCCCATTGGTTGTTCATCCCTCCTTCCCATTGGTTGTTCATCTGCCCGCCATTTGGTTGTCCATCCCACGGCCTGTATGGTTTCTTATTCAGGCGTGTCTGCAGCCAGACCTCCTGCATTCGGGAGCCCGGGCTAGGGCCTCCCTGAATCAGTAGTGCCACAGAGAGTGATTTGTGTCTGACAGCAATGGTGTCAGAGCAGGATATGGATAGTTTCTGGTGGGAAGTGCTGTTATCAGCTGAGTCGATACCCAAACTTTTTCATTTTCTTTTTTTTATTAGTTATTTTTTCCTCAGTCATAAATGCTTAATAGGTACCCTGATACTCTCTCTCCCTTCACCCTTCTCCGGTACCCCTTGCACCCTTCCCCCCTTTTAACCTTCCTTTCATCCCCCTCCCTCATCTTCTCCCAGTGCCTCCTCCTTTTTCTCCACCAATCCCCTGGAGCATCCATTTGTGTGAATGCCAAACTTCTTTCTGCGCCCTCCACTCTAGTGAGATGTAAGGACTCACTGGCAGAGCCCAGAGATCTTTCTTGGGCTCCCCTGTAGTATGGGAACACTATTATGACTGCTAATCCCTTGACTCTAAGGATCCTAGTGCTTGTGATCCATGCTAGACTTTGGGCGGTCATTGTCATGTCAGTGATTTTTCAGGTCCTGCAAAGTCTGATTATGGCTACTGTGGCCCTAACTTGCATGGAATATCTTGAATATCATTGGTCCTCCCCATCTTTAGGTTCTTACAATCTTGCCACCCCCTTTTCTGCAAGTTTCCCTGAGCTTTAAGATGGGGAAAGATTTGGCTGGTCTTCTTCCAGGTGATTAATGTAGGATCTTTCGTGTTCTGAATTATGGTTTGTTGTTGTTTTCAGTTTTGCTGTTCCTGTACCGCCCTTGGCTCTATTCTGATTGGTACTGAAGGTTGCCACCTAACCAAAGATAAAAGGCTGTTTAAATGAAGATCTTACTATAAGAGGATATTCAAATGTAGATGGAATAGGAGTAGAAGACCGCAGTGTAGGGGAGAGTCAGTGTCCCATTGCAGGATGGTTACCATCTATCTGGCAGTCCCTATACCCTCCCTGATTGGTGAGATCAAACCTCCTCATTCGCAAGTGACCAGGAAGGAAAGTAAGAGTGAACTTCACCAGATGTCTCGCTGTGTGGTTGCAATACTTGATGGTGACCTATTTTCTCTACTGAAGCATGATCCCCTATCTCCTTATTTCTGGGGGAGGGCCTTCCTTCCCTTTCCCTCCTGTTTATAATCTTTGCTATTACTGTAGGTATTACAGAGATTTACCTTTGAATATGTCATTAAGTAGGTTTGGTACTAGGATCCATCTCTTAGGGAGTACATATAGTGTACTAAATTTCTGTGTCTAGGATACTTCACTCAATATTTTTTTTTCTAATTCCATCCATTTCCTGGAAAATTTCATTAATTCATCTTTTTTGATGGCTGAGTATTATTCCATTATATAAATGTACCACATTTTCCTGATCCACTCGTCTACTGTTGGGCATTTGGGTTGATTCCATGACTTTGCTATTGTAAATACTGCTGATATGACCATGGTTGTGCTTGTGTCATTGAGGTGAATTTTTGCTTTATGGGAAACTATTCCCAGTAGTGGTATTGCAGGATCACATAGCATTTCAATTTTTAACATTTTAGAAATGGCCATAGCAATGATTTGCAAGATTCTCCACGCTAGTTAGGGCCAAAGCAATCATAATAGGACTTTGCATGCCCTGCACAATGTCCAACACACTATTGACCTCACAAAGTCTAGCATCAGCTAAAGGCACCAAGATTCTTGGAGGCAAGGGATTGACAGCCACAGTAGTGTTCCTATGCTTAAAGGGAACACGAGAAAGTGTTCAGGGAAATGCCACTGGGTCCTTGTACGTCATCGGAGAGGAGGACCCAGAGGAGAGTTAGGCATACACAATAAAGGACTCTCTGAGAATTGGGGGGGAGGCACTGGGAGATGGGGAGGAAGAGAGGGGGAACAGGGGGTTCGGAGGGAGGAGGAGGGAGGGAGGGAACTGGTCTACCTATTAAGTTTGTATGAGCGGAAATAATAAAAAATGTATTAAAAAAAAAAAAGAAATGGCCATACTGATCACCAGAGTGGTTGTATAGTCCTGCATTCCCACCAGCAATGTAGGAGAGTTTCTTTCTCTGCACATCCTCTCCAACATTTGGTGTTGTTTGTATTGTGGATTTTTTCCATGCTGACCAACTATTTTTAAGTGTCTTGCTAACCATGACAGCTTTATATTTTCCTGTTTTGAGGTTTCATTTCCTTTTTGTTTATTGAGTGACACACTTGCTTGTAGCTCTAGCTGACCTAGGATTATGAATCTTTTATTTATTTATTTATTTATTTATTTATTTAATTTCCGCTCATGCAAACTTAATAGATACACCGGTCCCTCCCTCCCTCCACCCTTTCCTGGACCCCCCTGTTCCCTCCCTCCTTTTTCCCTTCCTTTCCCCCCTCCCTCGCTATCTCCCAGCGCCTCCTCCCCCCATCCCTGGAGCATCGTTTAATGTGTATGTCAAATTTTCCTCTGGGTCCTCCTCTCTGATGAGGTGTAAGGACTCAGTGGCATTTCCTAGAACTCTTTCTTGTGTTACCCTTAAGTATAGGAACACTATTGTGGCTGTTAATCCCTAGCTTCTAAGGATCTTAGTGCCTTTGGTCCATGCTAGACTTTGAGGCGTCAATAATGTGTTTGTCATTGTGCAGGTCATGGAAAGTCCTATTATGATTGCTTCTGCCCTATCTTGTGTGTAGTATCTTGCCTATCATTGCTCCTCCCCATCTTTAGGCTCTTACAATCTTACCGCCCTCTCTTCTGCAAATTTCCCTGAGCTTCAGGATGGGAAGATTAGGCTGGCCTAGTTCTAGGTGGTTGATATAGAGTCTCTGATGTTCTGAACTATGGTTTATTGATTTTTATTTCAGTTTTGCTGTTCCTGCAATGCCCTTGGCTCCATCCTGATGGGTATTGGATGTCACCCCCTGGTCAGAGACAAAAAGCTGTTAAATTAGAGTCTTATTATAAGAGTATATTCAAAGGTAGATGGAATAAAAGTAGGAGACCTCAGTGAGGGGGGTCCTATTGCAAAATGGTTACTTTCTACCTGCCAGATTATATGCCCTCCCCTTCTGGTGAGATCATACCCCATCAGTTGCAAATGATCAGGAAGAAAAGTCTGTGAACTTAACCAGATCTTCTTGTCTGAGCCTTGAGTTCTGAGATTGCAAGAATGTTACAGTTTCCATATTATTACTTAAGTTATTATCTCAAGGTGCAATAATGCACTTACACAATATGATATAGAGAGAAAACCCTATTTAAAATATCCTAGACCTGAGAAATCAAATTCTTCATCCTCAGATTTTGTTCCCTGAAAGTTTTAAGAGTGGTTTAAACCTGGTTTAGTTCTAATCATCACAAATTGCACACACACACACACACACGCACACACACACACACACACACACACCTACCTCCAACACACATACACATATACTACTCAAGTTTCCAAGGTTTTTGTAAACAGTGCCTTCCGCACCCCAATGCATGCTTTTGCATGATCCTGCCCTTGCTCTCCTTACCTCCTGATAGCTGTGATGACCTGAACCAGCCTCCTGCCTCTGCCTCTATCCATGTCTTCTACTCTGAGTCTCACCATGATGGATTATATCCTTCCAGGATCCATAAGATAAAAAATCTTCCTTTCTCCCCTCGGTGGTTTGAGTCTCAGTCCCATCTCACAGCCGCAATGGGAAGTAATGGCAGCAATCCCCACAGGGATCTCCTCAGGTCATAGCTGGTCATCCTCTAGGTAAAAGAACTAGTTTTGGTCCATGAAGGTCAGATAGCCTTCTCATAACGTCTTGTAGTGGCAGAGGATGAAGTGATGTGTCTCTGGTCTTTCCAAAGATCTGAATCACACAGATGAGAGATTAATCTTCCCGACAGTACCCAAAAATCACGTCATTTCCCAGCACCACCTTACATGGTGTGTGTTTTGATTACTTACATTATTTATGTTCTTTTAGTGCTTTACATATGCATTCATGCAATTTTCTCCCATTGTTATCCAATGCTCTCTTTCTCTACTTCAAGCTTTCCCTTCCTCACCTGTCTCTCTCCCACTCATGTTCTTCTGTGTATATGTGGTTTACTAAGTCCCACCTGGGTTATTATTAGCAACATCTGTCTGGACACTACATGGAACAAGGAAAAATAAGCCAGTTGGCATACACAGGGGACATTTTCAAAATAACAGACATTTTGAAGGAAAAACAGAATTTTATACATAAAAATCTGTGTATTGATTTCCTTATAATGAAGACTTTCTTCTCTACCTATGGATCCCCATGTCTTCTTTACGGGATACCTCCAAATAAACACAAGTTTGTCATGACATTGGTTTTTGTCATTGGGGAAGTAAATAGTAAATAGAGACCCACATCTTTTACGCAACCAGACATGCCATCTACAGTATCAAGCAAATCATGTGAAGACATTGATGACTTCTGTCAGGTTGCTCACAGGCCTCAGTGGGGTCATCCTTACTTATGCCTCTAGAGGAGAGATAAAATCATTAGTGGTATTTACAGGACCAACATGGCAACTTGCTTCCCAAATCAGGACCTTTCCTCGACTCTACATATATCCACAGGTGAGCTCGTGTGGAATGGATCAATTAAAAACTATTTTATTTGATGTTGATCTAAGCTAAATAAGGAGAGTAAAAGAATAAGGCTACTCATTGTGACAAATACAGGTGTCAATTTGACAAAGTAGGAGTTTTGTGCATATTTTTTAAGAGTTAGTAACAACAGCAAGTCCTGAGTAAGTTTGTGAGAAATTGTCTGTGTGATGAGAGAAGACCCAACTCATAATGGGAACGACTGCTCCTTAGGCAGGTGGATAAGGTGCAGAGAGCGGTTCAGTAGTCTGGCGTACTTCTGCATACTTTGGCAGTCTCGTGCTAGTGATGGAGGTTTGCCCCTCACTCAGCAATTCCTCTGCGTGTATTGTGGCCAGCTCCTTCAGTTCCCTGTGTTGGACCCAGCTGAACTATAAATTGCAACCAGAACCATACACAAGAATGAAATCCACCTTCCTGCTCTGGACCTGGACCAGGATGGACACCCTGATCCTTGGAATTCACCAGGGTCCACAGAATACCAAATCAAAGCCCTGGGGGATCAACACCATTCATCTGAGGACTTCTAAACTCATCTCATCATAAGGGAGAGAATCTTCACATCCAGCTCTAAGATAAGTAAACGTTCCTGTTCCTCTCAATTATTAGTCACTGTAAATTAACATTTCCTGTTCCTCTCAATTATTAGTCACTGTAAATTAACATTTCCATATAGCCACCAAAAAACCCACACGACTTCAGGGACTATACCATTAACCCTCACATGTCACCAAGGAAGTAGTAACCTTAAAAGTACACTACCATACTAATTTTCAATCCCTGTCTACTAAATCCTCCTTAACTGATGTATTAACAGTCCAATAGCCTCATCTAGGAAATAACACCAGCACCAGACAGGCATACCCAACTCCAAGGCAAACACTAGCAGTAACTGCTCAAGTGTGGTAATACTGTCCATTTCAGTTCAGCTAAAAACACACAAAAACAGAAAGAACATAAGATATAAAACAAAAAATGCCCAGGTCACATCACAAATCCATGAGAAACAAAAAGCCAGGACAACAAATATACTACAAAAAGAAGCAACCCCATAATGATGGAATCCAACCAGAACAAACTCACAGAAATAGCCAAGAAAGCTGTATCCAAGGTAACGATTTCAAAGCCTGATCTTTACTATAATCAAAACAATGAAAGAGGAAATCCGGGAGGAGTTAAATAATGGAATCAACCAGTTTGAACAGGAACACAGCAGGCACTTGGAGATGATGAAAAAAGCAGTTGAAGAAACAAAAATAGGCATGGAACAGTCAAACCAATTTCAAGCAAGGTTTAAACTTGATCTAAAAGACAAACTACTTCAACTCAGAACTCAACAGAAAGCTTATCAGCAGAACTAATGAGGGAGAAAATATAATATCAGATCTTGAAGACAAGTAGAATAACTAACCAGTTCAAAAAGAGGTTGTTAAGCTAAAGCCAAAAAGATACTTGATGGGAATATGCAAGAGTTATGGGACACCTTAAAGAAGCCTAATATTGGCATTCATGGAATACCAGGATGAGAATCCCAAAATACCACACCCAAGGAAATTTTTTCAAATTATCATTAAGGAAAACTTTCCACATCTAAAGAAAGAGAGGTCCATCCAAATACAACAGGCATTCCACACCCCAAACAGATATGACCAAAATAGAAACGTGAACAGCAAACTATATTAAAACACTATATATACAAGACAAAGAGAATGTATTGAGAGCTTCAAGAGGGAGAAAAAAGTAACTTTTAAAGGTAAACCTATTAAAATAACAATGATTTTCCAATAAAAACAGTAAAAACCAGAAGAGCTTGGAGAGATATACTTCGAGTATTGAATGAGCAAAAATGTCAGCCAAGGCTGATATTCCCAGCAAAACTACCAGTTTTGATTGAGGGGGAAAGAAAAATTTTCCAACATAAAGACAACTCAAAGGGTTACATGACAACCAACCAGGCCTTCAAAAATGCTAGAAAAGATACTCAGGCTTGAAGAAAAGAACAAGCATATCAGGTGGAAATGAAAGAAATATAATACCACCAAAACCCACAAGCTAAATAATACACTTATGAAAGCTACCAAACAAAAAAATGTCAGGAATTAAAAATAATTTCTCCATTATAACACTAAATGTCAATGGAATTAACTCACCAATCAAAAGACACAGGTTACAAACATGTATAAGAATTCACAACCCATCCCTCTGCTGCCTTCAGGAACACATCTCATCACAAAAGATAGGCACATTCTAAAAATAAAGGGCAGTCAAAATTTTTTTCAAGCTAAAGGAACCAGAAAACAAGTAGGGGTAGCAATTATGCTATCTGACATGGTGGAATTTCAAACCCCCAAAAATCATAAGAGACACAGAAGGATACTACATTTTAGTCACAGGTACAATTCAACAGGAAGACTTCACAATGCTGAACATATACACATCCAATGTAGGCTTCTCCACATTCATTAATCCAACGCTACAATGTCTAAAGCAAGAAATCAATCCCAAAATGATAATACTGCACTCTCAACATTGGATAGATCAATAGACCAAAAACTTAATAGAGACACATTGGAACTTAATCAAACACTTACCGAAATGCACTTTACAGATCTCTGTCGAACTTTCCATCCAAACACCAAGGAATACACATTCATCTCAGCAGCCCATGAAACTTTCTCCAAAATAGACCACATATTGGGTCACAAAACAAATCTCCACATATCAGGAAAGTTGAAATTCTAGGCTATACCCTATCAGACCACCATGGTCTAAAGCTTGACATTCCCAACACAACAAACAGCAGAAAATACACTAACTCTTGGAAAATAAACTCCACAATGAGAAATGGGTTCAGGAATAAATCAAAAAGGAAATTCAAGATTTCCTTGAAGTAAATGATAATGAAAATACAACATATTGAAATCTCTGGGACACAATGAAAGCTGTCCTAAGAGGTAAATTTATAGCTCTTAAGGCCTATATCAAAAAAACAGAAACATCAGAAATAAATAACTTTACAATGCACCTTAAAGCTTTAGAGACACAAGAGCAATGCAATCTCAAAAGCAGTGGAAGAGAGATCAGCAAAATCAGGGGAGAAATATCTGAAACTGAGATAATGAAAATGATACAAAGAATCATCCAGATGAAAAGCTGGTTCTTTGAAAAAAATCGGTAACATTGATACACCATTAGCTAAATTAACCAAAATTCAGAGAGAGAAAACCCAAACTAACAAAATTAGGAATGAAAATGGAGGAATCACAACTGATACCCAAGAAATTCAGAGAATTATAAGGTCATATTTCAAAAACTTATACTCCATGAAATTTGATAACACAAAAGAAATGGATGAATTCCTGAGTAAGCACAACTTACCTAATTGAATGAGGAAGTTTTGAATTATTTAAATAGTCTTATAACAAATAAGGACGTCAATGAAGTAATAATGAATCTTCCCACCAAAAAATGTTCTGGAACAAAAGGATTCAGCACAGAACTCTACCAGACATTGAAAGAACAACTAATACTAATACTCCTTTGACCATAAAAGTAAAGGAAGAAACACTTCCAAATTCTTTCCTATGAAGCTAATAATATCATACTAATCCCAAAACCTAAAAAGATGCACTTAGAAAAGAAAACTATAGGCCAATCTCTTTGGTGAACACAGATGCAAAGATTCTCAACAAAATCTTAGCAAATCAGATTCAAAAACATAATAAAAAGATAATTCACTTTGATGAAGTAGGCTTTATCCCAGGCACGTAAGTTTGGTTCAACATAGACAAATCAATAAATGTAATCCATCATATAAACAATCCACTTGATACCTTCAATAGATGTAGAAAAAACTATTGGCAAGATCCTTTTATGATCAAAATCCTAGAGACAGCTGGAATGGAAGGAACCTATATCAATATAATAAAAGCTGTATACAACAAGCCAACAGCAAGGATTATACTCAATGGGGGAAAACTAGAAGCATTCCCTCTTGGATCAGGAACTAGACAAGGCTTTTTTTGCAGTTCACCTGCGTGGTTGCTGATAAATGACCATCAGATGGCTGAAGGGAACAAGGGGTATATTTTCTTAGTGGTATTCTGGTTACAGCTTAACCCAACCACTAATTCTCCATAAATGTGTAGAGAGCTCAAACCCTCAAAAGTCAAGTTGACATTCGTGCCTAACTATGACAGCTGTCCACTCTCATCACTTCTATTCAATATTGTACTTGAAGTCTTAGCTAGAGCCATAAGACAAGAGAAGGACCTAAAAGGGATTCAAATTGGCAAGAAAGACGTCAAGATATCTCTATGTGACATGATTGCGTACCTGAGTGATCCTAAAAATTCAAACAGACACTCTGGAAATAATACATAAGTTTAGCAGAATGGCAGGTTAAAGAAAACATGCAGAAATCAGTGGCCTTCTTATACACCAAGGATGAAAAAAGTGAAAAAGTCCTAAGAGAAACAATACCATTTACTATAGCCCCTAAAAAATGAAATACCTTAGTATAAACCTAACCAAAGAAGTGAGAGACCTTTACAATGAAAACTTTAAAACCCTAAAGAAGAAATTACAGAAGACACCAGAAGGTGGAAAAAACTCCCATGCTCTTGGATTGGTAGAATCAACATCATAAAAATGATCATCCTACCAAAAGCAATATACAGATTCAACGCTAAAACAATCAAACTGCCAAAGCAATTCTTTAAAGAAATTGAATAAAAAATTTCAAAATTCATATGGAAGCATAAAAGCCCAGGATAGCAAAAACAATCCGGAGTAATAAAAACACTGTTGGAGGTATCACCATGCCAAACCTTAATCTATACAAAAATCCATAGTAATAAAACAGCCAGTCCTTGGCTCCAAAATAGACATGTAGATCAGTGGATAAGGGTTGAAGACACAGATATAAGCCCGCACCATTGCAGCCATTTGATCTTTGACAAAGCGGCCCAAAAAATTCAATGGAAAAAGAACAGCATCTTCAACAAATGGTGCTGGCAAAACTGGATGTTCACATACAGAAGATTAAAACTGGACCTGTACTTGTCATCATGTACAAAAATTAATTCCAAATGGATCAAGGACCTCAATATCAGGCCAGAGACTATAAAAATATACTCAATGGAACTCAATGGATTTACTGATGTTTTGTGGAACATGTTCTGTATATGACGGTAGATTTTTGTTAGCTCATAGCTATGTGAGTCAAATATCACCGATTTAGTTGGCAGCTCCTATCCAGGCATGCAGAGTCTCACAACATATGACAGATCCTATGATCCAGGGAGAAACTCAGAGGTAACTCATGGTAGGGTGTCTGGGCATACTTTTTGAATATGAGGTTGATCTCAGTGTCTACTACATGAATGTACACTTTGCCATGGTTGATAAAAGTAAAGTAAGCTTAAATTCCCAACAATATCACTATTCCTAAAACCTGTCTACAAACGTGGAATAAACCTCAGGAAGGGACACTTAGACTGTGTTCTCCCAGTAGTAGTTGATCATATAAAAGTAAATTGAAGGTTGTAGATGAACATGAAAGATATACCACGTGTAAATGGACTAATCACAAGTCTGAACATAGAAATCACTACTATAAAAGGGAATTCAAAGCACACATACTACATAATCCCACATACTGGCAACCACTTTTAGCATGCCCATGTGCATAAAACACATACCTGTAAGTTGCTGAATGTCGTTATGGCTTACAGGTAAAAGACATGTATCTTGGGTCTATACCCTGTTGTATTTGTTAAATAGGAAAACTCCACCAAGGATCAAGTCTGCTTTCACATATGTGCTGGGTTTCATGGACTGAAAACCTCCTCACACATCATCTCCTGTGAAGTCTGGAGAGGCCACAGCTGAAGGAATTAGAAAGCAGAGGCCAGGACATGTCAGGCTCTGTATAGCTCAGGGATGAGGCCCTGGATGGAGGCTGAACTAAGGAAGAGATGGATGTGGCCATATCAGTAAGCTCAGTGCTATGCAGGGAAACCGATGACTGTGTTGGACACAGCAGATTCCTTCTATTTTTGTAGAACACAGGGTGTGTTTGATTCAAAGCAGAGACTATTATGGGTAATGGGTAAGTCATAAATGCAAATGTTACCCTGCCTGTCACTATGACATAGCAGCTCTGCTTACCTGTCTTTTCTCTGCTTCCTTCTGATCCACATGCTCTGGAAATCACTTCCTGTGGCACACACCTGACCGTCCATTCTGGTGAAAAGTATTTTGGACTCTCATTGCCTCTGACATTTACAAATTCGTCATGATGCAGAAAGACTTTGAACTCCCAGCATCCTGAGACAGCAATCAGGGCCATCAGATAAACACATGGATCCTCTGAAGACTGGTGAGTTGGGGAAAAATTATGAAGTGGTTTGAAGATGAGAAAAAGTTCTTGTCAGGATCAATAAACCATGGCAACCTCTTCCATCATCTCCTCAGTCAGCCCAGACTCAGGGCTTCGACTCTGTGCTGGTCAGAGCCTGACCTGTTCCAGCCTCTGCCTCTTCCCTTGCTCCTGCTCCAGCCTCTCCAGATTCAAGGATGACTTCCGATGAGTGTTTTCAGTACATAAGCTCAGTCAACACATCAATGAATACAGGTCCACATAAGAGGATGACTGACATCAATTTCTTCTCATATCTTTGCCACCCCCAGAAACACATTAATCACGTTTTCATCAAGACTTTCTGGTCAGTAGTTTCCCCTTGAAGATAGCAAATGAAAATATTTATCAGCTTCCTCCCACCTGCCTGTCTGCCCTACAGCGCTCCCAGTCCTCCATCCCAGGTGAGTTCGCCCAGCCTCCCAGATGGCCCCGTGTCACAGCTCCTACCACCAGCCAGCCCCAGGGACACCCAGGCTGTCTCCAGTTTTGCCTGGGCCATGCCCCGAGCCCCAGCCCCTTTCTTTCTCCCACCTGCCTGCCCGCCTGACCAGACAGGACTTGCTCATATTCCTCCATCTCTGGAGCTTGTGAGGGCCACTAAGCCAAGTCCCAGGTCCCAGGTGAAGAATTCTGCATCAACATCAGCCCCTCTGCCTCTCCGGCCCACTGGGGACCCATGCACTTCATCCACGGAAGACACACTGCTACTCAGAATTCAATAGAGTCCAAAGGAAACTCAAGCAAAGTTCAAAGGGGCAAAGGCCATACATCTGAAGACCTCTACAATGATCCTATCACATAGGAGAGATTCTTCACATCCAGCCCAAAGATAAGTAAACCTCCTTTTTTTCAACTTACTGTTCCATTCTAGTATTAGTCACTGTAGATTAACTTTTCCATACAGCCACCCCAAAAACAACTCCAGGGAGTTGAAGATGAGAAAAAGTTCTTGTCAGAATCAATAAACCATGGCAAGCTCTTCCATCATCTCCTCAGTCAGCCCAGACCCAGGGCTTCAACTCTGTGACAACTCAAGGGAGTACACCACTCACCCTCACATATCACCAAGATACTAAATTGAAAAGTGCACTACCATACTGATATTCACCCCTGTCTACTTAACCTGACTGAACTGATGTACTAACAGCCTAATAGCCTCAGCTAGGAAATAACAATCACAAAAGACAAATATACCCAACTCCAAGGCAAGCACTAGTAATAACTACCCAAGTGTAGTAATACCAACTAAATCAGTTCAGTCAAAAACACACAGAAACTGAAAGGTCCTAAAAGACAAAACAACAATGCCCAAGTCAAAGTGCAGATCCATGAGAAACAAAACCCAAGAAGACCAATCTCCCTCCAAAAGAATTAAGCCCATAATGATGGATTCCAATGAGAAAAAATTCACAGAAAATAACCAAGAAAGCTAGGCCCAAGATAACGACTTTCAAAGTATGATCATTACCATGATTAATACTATGAAAGAGGAAATCTGGGAGGAGTTAAAAAACCGCATCAACCACTTTGAACAGGAACAGAACAGGCACTTGGAGGAGTTGAGAAAAACAGTTCAAGAAACAAAAATAGACATAGAGCAGTTAAAACAGTCTCAGACAGAGTTTAAAACTGAACTAAAAGACAAGTTATCTTCAACCCAAAACTAAACAGAGAGTCTTATCAGCAGAACTAATGAAGCAGAAAATAGAATTTCAGACCTTGAAGACAAAGTGGGACCAGCTCAATGGAAGAGATTGTTAAAGCCAAAAAGATACTTGAGAGGAACATTCAAGAGATATGAGATACCCTGAAGAAGCCTAAAATGTGCATTCATGTAATACCAGAGCAAGCATCCCAAAATATCACACCTGAGGAAATTTTTCAAATTATCATAAATGAAAACTTCCCTCAACTGAAGAATGAGAGGCCCATCCAAATACAAGGGGCATTTCACACTCCAAACAGATATGACCAAAATAGAAACTTGCCATGCCAAATAATAGTCAAAACACTCCACATTCAAGACAAAGAAAAGGTGCTGAGAGCTTCAAGGGAAAAAAAGCAAGTCACTTTTAAAGGTAAACCCAGTAAAATAAAAAATAAAAAGTAATCATTTTGCAAATGGGTGATTGACCCCTCCCTCACTGAGGTTTCCTACTTTTATTACATCTACCCTTGAATATGCTATTATAACAAGACTCCAGTTTAACAGCTTTTTGTCTCTGACCAGGGGGTGACATACAGTGCCCATCAAGATGGAGTGAAGGGGATTGCAGGAGCACCAAAACTGCAAAAGAAAATCAACAAACCACAATCCAGAACTTCAGAGACTCTATATCAACCACATAGAACTAGGCCAGCCTAATCTCTCCCCATCCTGAAGCTCAGGGACATTTGCAGAAGAGGGGGCGGTAAGATTGTAAGAGCAAAAGGATGGGAGGAGCAATGATTTGCAAGATTCTCCACACTAGTTAGGGCCGAAGCAATCATAATAGGACTTTGCATGCCCTGCGCAATGTCCAACACACTATAAACCTCAAGTTTAGCATCAGCTAAAGGCACCAAGATCCTTGGAGGCAAGGGATTGACAGCGCCAGTAGTGTTCCTATGCTTAAGGGGAACACGAGAAAGGGTTCAGGGAAATGCCACTGGGTCCTTGTACGTCATCGGAGAGGAGGACCCAGAGGAGAGTTAGGCATGCACAATAAAGGACTCTCTGGGAATGGGGGGGAGGCACTGGGTGATTGGGAGGGGGAACAGGGGGTTCGGGGGGAGGAGGAGGGAGGGAGGGAACTGGTCTACCTATTAAGTTTGTATGAGCGGAAATAATAAAAAATGTATTAAAAAAATGACTTCTCAATGGAAACAGTGAAAGCAAGAAGAGCTTGGAGAGACATACTTCAAGTATTCAATGAGCAAAAATGCCAACCCAGACTGATACACCGGGAAAAACTACGTGTCATGATCAAGGGAGAAAGAAAAACTTTCCAGCACAAAAACAACTTGAAGGGATACATGTCTACCAAACCAGGCCTTCAAAAAAATGCTAGAAATGATACTCAAACTTGAAGAAAAAAACAAGCGTATCCAGGAGGAGAGAAGGGAAATATAATACCACCAAAACATAAATGTCAAACAATACGCTTACAAAATCCACTAAACATAAAAAATGTCCAGAATTAAAAATAATTTCTCCATTATAACATTAAATGTCAATGGTATTAACTCACCGATTAAAAGACACAGATTACAAACTTGGATTAAACACCAAAACCCATCAATCTGCTGCCTGCAGAAAACTCATCTCACCACAAAAGATAGGCACATCCTAAAAATGAAAGGCTGGTCCAAAATTCTGCAAGCTAATGGAAACAGGAAATAGGCAGGGGTAACCATTATGTTATCGGACAAAGTGGACTTCAAACCCAAAAAAATCATAAGAGACACAGATAGATACTACATTTCAGTCACAGGTACAATTCACCAGGAAGACTTCACAATATTGAACATATACGCACTCGATACGGGTCCCTCCACATTCATTAAGAAAACCCTACAGCGTCTAAAGAGAGAAATCAACCCCCAAACGATAATTCTTGGGGATTTCAACACCGCCCTCTCAACGTGGGATAGATCAACAGGTCAAAAGCTTAACAGAGACACTTTGGACCTTAATCAAACCCTTAAAGAAATGGACCTTACAGATCTCTATCGAACTTTTCATCCACGAACCAAAAAATACACATTTTTCTCAGCAGCACACAGAACTTTCTCCAAAATAGATCACATATTGGGCCACAAAACGAATCTACACATATACAAAAAAGTTCAAATTCTAACCTGTGCCCCATCAGACCACCACGGCCTAAAGCTGGATTCAGAAAGAAATTAAAAAGGAAATTCAAGTTTTCCTGAAAGTGAACGATAACGAAAATACAACTTACCAAAATCTCTGGGACACAATGAAAGCTGTCCTAAGAGGTAAGTTCATGGCTCTTAATGTCTACATCAAAAAAATGGAAACATCAGAAATAAACAACTTAACAATGCAGCTTAAACCTTTAGACAAACTAGAGCAATCTGATCCCAAAAGTAGTAGAAGAGAGGAGATTAGCTAAATAAGGGAAGAAATATCTGAAATCGAGATTAGGAAACTGATTCAGAAAATCAACCAGTCAAAAAGCTGGTTTTTGAAAAAAATCAATAAGATTGACACACCCCTAGCTAAATTAACCAACAGCAAGAGAGAAAAACCCCAAATTAACAAAATTAGAAATGAACATGGAGTTATCACTACTGATACCCAAGAAATCCAGAGAATTATAACGTCATATTTCAAAAACTTATACTCTGTGAAATTTGGCAACACAAAAGAGATGGATGAATTCCTAAGTAAACACGACTTACCTAAATTGAATCAGGAGGTTGTGAATTATTTAAATAGTCCTATAACATATGAGGAAATTGAGGAAGTAATCTCGAATCTTCCCACCAAAAAATGTCCTGGACCAGATGGATTCAGCACAGAGTTCTACCAGACATTTAAGGAGCTTATAACACCAATACTCCTTAAACTGTTCCGTCAAATAGCAAAGGAAGAACACTACCTAATTCCTTCTATGAAGCTAATATGATCTTAATCCCAAAACCTAATAAAGATATACTTAAAAAAGAAGACCATAGGGGCTGGAGAGCTGGCTCAGGGGTTAAGCCTCTGCCTTGCAGGCGGAAGATCCTGAGTTCGGATCCTAGACCCCACGTATAGATGCCAGGCAGAAGCAGGGGTGGCCTGCGTTTCTGGTCCTGGTAGGGCGGAGCCAGTGAATCCTGGGGCACAGTAAACAAGGAGGAGGTGGAGGCGTCCATGGTGGTTCCCGAATTCGTCCATGGTTCTACACACGCACACATACATACACACGCGCACACATGCATACACACACAATTGAATAAATAATAAAAAAAAATTTAAAAAGAAGACTATACGCCAATCTCTCTGATGAACACAGATGCAAAGATTCTCAACAAAGTCTTAGCAAATCGGATTCAAAAACATATCAAAAAGATCATTCACAGGGATCAAGTAGGCTTTATCCCTGGCACACAAGGTTGGTTCAACATACGCAAATCAATAAATGTAATTCATCATATAAACCAATCCAAAGTCCAAGACCACATGATACTCTCGATAGATGCAGAAAAAGCATTTGACAAGATCCAACAGCCTTTTATGATCAAAACCCTAGAGACAGTTGGAATGGAAGGAGCCTTTATCAATATAATAAAAGCTGAATACAAGCCAACAGCAAGGATTACGCTCAATGGGGAAAAGCTTGAAGCATTCGCACTTCAATCAGGAACTAGACAAGGCTGTCCACTCTCACCACTTCTATTCAATATTGTACTTGAAGTCTTAGCTGAAGCCATAAGACAAGAAAGGGACATAAGAGGGATTCAGATCGGCAAGGAAGAAGTCAAGCTATCCCTATTTGCAGATGACATGATCTTATACCTGAGTGATCCCAAAAACTCCATCAGGAAGCTCCTGGAACTAATACAGAAGTTCAGCAGGGTGGTAGGATACAAAATAAATGTACAAAAATCAGAGGCCTTACTATATGTCCAGAATCAAAGAAGTGAAAAAGCCCTGAGAGAAACAATCCCATTTACTATAGTCCCTAAAAAAATGAAATACCTTGGTATAAACCTAACCAAGGAGGTAAAAGACCTTTACAATGAAAATTTTAAAACCCTAAAGAAAGAAATTTCAGAAGACACCAGAAGGTGGAAAGACCTCCCGTGTTCCTGGATTGGCAGAATCAACATCGTAAAAATGACCATCCTACCAAAGGCAATATACAAATTCAATGCTACACTAATTAAAATCCCAAAGCAATTCTTTAAAGAGGTTGACCAAACAATCTCAAAGTTCATATGGAGGCACAAAAGACCCAGGATAGCAAAGACAATCCTGAGTAACAAAAACACTGCTGGAGTTTATTTTCCAAGAGTTAGTGTATTTTCTGCTGTTTGTTGTGTTGGGAATGTCAAGCTTTAGACCATGGTGGTCTGATAGGGTATAGCCTAGAATTTCAACTTTCCTGAATATGTGGAGATTTGTTTTGTGACCCAATATGTGGTCTATTTTGGAGAAAGTTTCATGGGCTGCTGAGATGAATGTGTATTCCTTGGTGTTTGGATGGAAAGTTCGACAGAGATCTGTAAAGTGCATTTCGGTAAGTGTTTGATTAAGTTCCAATGTGTCTCTATTAAGTTTTTGGTCTATTGATCTATCCAATGTTGAGAGTGCAGTATTATCATTTTGGGATTGATTTCTTGCTTTAGACATTGTAGCGTTGGATTAATGAATGTGGAGAAGCCTACATTGGATGTGTATATGTTCAGCATTGTGAAGTCTTCCTGTTGAATTGTACCTGTGACTAAAATGTAGTATCCTTCTGTGTCTCTTATGATTTTTGGGGGTTTGAAATTCCACCATGTCAGATAGCATAATTGCTACCCCTACTTGTTTTCTGGTTCCTTTAGCTTGAAAAAATTTTGACTGCCCTTTATTTTTAGAATGTGCCTATCTTTTGTGATGAGATGTGTTTCCTGAAGGCAGCAGAGGGATGGGTTGTGAATTCTTATACATGTTTGTAACCTGTGTCTTTTGATTGGTGAGTTAATTCCATTGACATTTAGTGTTATAATGGAGAAATTATTTTTAATTCCTGACATTTTTTTGTTTGGTAGCTTTCATAAGTGTATTATTTAGCTTGTGGGTTTTGGTGGTATTATATTTCTTTCATTTCCACCTGGATATGCTTGTTCTTTTCTTCAAGCCTGAGTATCTTTTCTAGCATTTTTTGAAGGCCTGGTTGGTTGTCATGTAACCCTTTGAGTTGTCTTTATGTTGGAAAATTTTTCTTTCCCCCTCAATCAAAACTGGTAGTTTTGCTGGGAATATCAGCCTTGGCTGACATTTTTGCTCATTCAATACTCGAAGTATATCTCTCCAAGCTCTTCTGGTTTTTACTGTTTTTATTGGAAAATCATTTGTTATTTTAATAGGTTTACCTTTAAAAGTTACTTTTTTTCTCCCTCTTGAAGCTCTCAATACATTCTCTTTGTCTTGTATATATAGTGTTTTAATATAGTTTGCTGTTCACGTTTCTATTTTGGTCATATCTGTTTGGGGTGTGGAATGCCTGTTGTATTTGGATGGACCTCTCTTTCTTTAGATGTGGAAAGTTTTCCTTAATGATAATTTGAAAAAATTTCCTTGGGTGTGGTATTTTGGGATTCTCATCCTGGTATTCCATGAATGCCAATATTAGGCTTCTTTAAGGTGTCCCATAACTCTTGCATATTCCCATCAAGTATCTTTTTGGCTTTAGCTTAACAACCTCTTTTTGAACTGGTTAGTTATTCTACTTTGTCTTCAAGATCTGATATTATATTTTCTCCCTCATTAGTTCTGCTGATAAGCTTTCTGTTGAGTTCTGAGTTGAAGTAGTTTGTCTTTTAGATCAAGTTTAAACCTTGCTTGAAATTGGTTTGACTGTTCCATGCCTATTTTTGTTTCTTCAACTGCTTTTTTCATCATCTCCAAGTGCCTGCTGTGTTCCTGTTCAAACTGGTTGATTCCATTATTTAACTCCTCCCGGATTTCCTCTTTCATTGTTTTGATTATAGTAAAGATCAGGCTTTGAAAATCGTTACCTTGGATACAGCTTTCTTGGCTATTTTCTGTGAGTTTGTTCTGGTTGGATTCCATCATTATGGGGTTGCTTCTTTTTGTAGTATATTTGTTGTCCTGGCTTTTGTTTCTCATGGATTTGTGATGTGACCTGGGCATTTTTGTTTTATATCTTATGTTCTTTCTGTTTTTGTGTGTTTTTAGCTGAACTGAAATGGACAGTATTACCACACTTGAGCAGTTACTGCTAGTGTTTGCCTTGGAGTTGGGTATGCCTGTCTGGTGCTGGTGTTATTTCCTAGATGAGGCTATTGGACTGTTAATACATCAGTTAAGGAGGATTTAGTAGACAGGGATTGAAAATTAGTATGGTAGTGTACTTTTTAAGGTTACTTCCTTGGTGACATGTGAGGGTTAATGGTATAGTCCCTGAAGTCGTGTGGGTTTTTTGGTGGCTATATGGAAATGTTAATTTACAGTGACTAATAATTGAGAGGAACAGGAAATGTTAATTTACAGTGACTAATAATTGAGAGGAACAGGAACGTTTACTTATCTTAGAGCTGGATGTGAAGATTCTCTCCCTTATGATGAGATGAGTTTAGAAGTCCTCAGATGAATGGTGTTGATCCCCCAGGGCTTTGATTTGGTATTCTGTGGACCCTGGTGAATTCCAAGGATCAGGGTGTCCATCCTGGTCCAGGTCCAGAGCAGGAAGGTGGATTTCATTCTTGTGTATGGTTCTGGTTGCAATTTATAGTTCAGCTGGGTCCAACACAGGGAACTGAAGGAGCTGGCCACAATACACGCAGAGGAATTGCTGAGTGAGGGGCAAACCTCCATCACTAGCACGAGACTGCCAAAGTATGCAGAAGTACGCCAGACTACTGAACCGCTCTCTGCACCTTATCCACCTGCCTAAGGAGCAGTCGTTCCCATTATGAGTTGGGTCTTCTCTCATCACACAGACAATTTCTCACAAACTTACTCAGGACTTGCTGTTGTTACTAACTCTTAAAAAATATGCACAAAACTCCTACTTTGTCAAATTGACACCTGTATTTGTCACAATGAGTAGCCTTATTCTTTTACTCTCCTTATTTAGCTTAGATCAACATCAAATAAAATAGTTTTTAATTGATCCATTCCACACGAGCTCACCTGTGGATATATGTAGAGTCGAGGAAAGGTCCTGATTTGGGAAGCAAGTTGCCATGTTGGTCCTGTAAATACCACTAATGATTTTATCTCTCCTCTAGAGGCATAAGTAAGGATGACCCCACTGAGGCCTGTGAGCAACCTGACAGAAGTCATCAATGTCTTCACATGATTTGGCTTGATACTGTAGATGGCATGTCTGGTTGCGTAAAAGATGTGGGTCTCTATTTACTATTTACTTCCCCAATGACAAAAACCAATGTCATGACAAACTTGTGTTTATTTGGAGGTATCCCGTAAAGAAGACATGGGGATCCATAGGTAGAGAAGAAAGTCTTCATTATAAGGAAATCAAATACACAGATTTTTATGTATAAAATTCTGTTTTTCCTTCAAAATGTCTGTTATTTTGAAAATGTCCCCTGTGTATGCCAACTGGCTTATTTTTCCTTGTTCCATGTAGTGTCCAGACAGATGTTGCTAATAATAACCCAGGTGGGACTTAGTAAACCACATATACACAGAAGAACATGAGTGGGAGAGAGACAGGTGAGGAAGGGAAAGCTTGAAGTAGAGAAAGAGAGCATTGGATAACAATGGGAGAAAATTGCATGAATGCATATGTAAAGCACTAAAAGAACATAAATAATGTAAGTAATCAAAACACACACCATGTAAGGTGGTGCTGGGAAATGACGTGATTTTTGGGTACTGTCGGGAAGATTAATCTCTCATCTGTGTGATTCAGATCTTTGGGAAAGACCAGAGACACATCACTTCATCCTCTGCCACTACAAGACGTTATGAGAAGGCTATCTGACCTTCATGGACCAAAAACTAGTTCTTTTACCTAGAGGATGACCAGCTATGACCTGAGGAGATCCCTGTGGGGATTGCTGCCATTACTTCCCATTGCGGCTGTGAGATGGGACTGAGACTCAAACCACCGAGGGGAGAAAGGAAGATTTTTTATCTTATGGATCCTGGAAGGATATAATCCATCATGGTGAGACTCAGAGTAGAAGACATGGATAGAGGCAGAGGCAGGAGGCTGGTTCAGGTCATCACAGCTATCAGGAGGTAAGGAGAGCAAGGGCAGGATCATGCAAAAGCATGCATTGGGGTGCGGAAGGCACTGTTTACAAAAACCTTGGAAACTTGAGTAGTATATGTGTATGTGTGTTGGAGGTAGGTGTGTGTGTGTGTGTGTGTGTGTGTGTGTGTGTGTGTGTGTGTGTGTGCAATTTGTGATGATTAGAACTAAACCAGGTTTAAACCACTCTTAAAACTTTCAGGGAACAAAATCTGAGGATGAAGAATTTGATTTCTCAGGTCTAGGATATTTTAAATAGGGTTTTCTCTCTATATCATATTGTGTAAGTGCATTATTGCACCTTGAGATAATAACTTAAGTAATAATATGGAAACTGTAACATTCTTGCAATCTCAGAACTCAAGGCTCAGACAAGAAGATCTGGTTAAGTTCACAGACTTTTCTTCCTGATCATTTGCAACTGATGGGGTATGATCTCACCAGAAGGGGAGGGCATATAATCTGGCAGGTAGAAAGTAACCATTTTGCAATAGGACCCCCCTCACTGAGGTCTCCTACTTTTATTCCATCTACCTTTGAATATACTCTTATAATAAGACTCTAATTTAACAGCTTTTTGTCTCTGACCAGGGGGTGACATCCAATACCCATCAGGATGGAGCCAAGGGCATTGCAGGAACAGCAAAACTGAAATAAAAATCAATAAACCATAGTTCAGAACATCAGAGACTCTATATCAACCACCTAGAACTAGGCCAGCCTAATCTTCCCATCCTGAAGCTCAGGGAAATTTGCAGAAGAGAGGGCGGTAAGATTGTAAGAGCCTAAAGATGGGGAGGAGCAATGATAGGCAAGATACTACACACAAGATAGGGCAGAAGCAATCATAATAGGACTTTCCATGACCTGCACAATGACAAACACATTATTGACGCCTCAAAGTCTAGCATGGACCAAAGGCACTAAGATCCTTAGAAGCTAGGGATTAACAGCCACAATAGTGTTCCTATACTTAAGGGTAACACAAGAAAGAGTTCTAGGAAATGCCACTGAGTCCTTACACCTCATCAGAGAGGAGGACCCAGAGGAAAATTTGACATACACATTAAACGATGCTCCAGGGATGGGGGGAGGAGGCGCTGGGAGATAGCGAGGGAGGGGGGAAAGGAAGGGAAAAAGGAGGGAGGGAACAGGGGGGTCCAGGAAAGGGTGGAGGGAGGGAGGGACCGGTGTATCTATTAAGTTTGCATGAGCGGAAATTAAATAAATAAATAAATAAATAAATAAATAAAAGATTCATAATCCTAGGTCAGCTAGAGCTACAAGCAAGTGTGTCACTCAATAAACAAAAAGGAAATGAAACCTCAAAACAGGAAAATATAAAGCTGTCATGGTTAGCAAGACACTTAAAAATAGTTGGTCAGCATGGAAAAAATCCACAATACAAACAACACCAAATGTTGGAGAGGATGTGCAGAGAAAGAAACTCTCCTACATTGCTGGTGGGAATGCAGGACTATACAACCACTCTGGTGATCAGTATGGCCATTTCTTTTTTTTTTTTAATACATTTTTTATTATTTCCGCTCATACAAACTTAATAGGTAGACCAGTTCCCTCCCTCCCTCCTCCTCCCTCCGAACCCCCTGTTCCCCCTCTCTTCCTCCCCATCTCCCAGTGCCTCCCCCCCAATTCTCAGAGAGTCCTTTATTGTGTATGCCTAACTCTCCTCTGGGTCCTCCTCTCCGATGACGTACAAGGACCCAGTGGCATTTCCCTGAACACTTTCTCGTGTTCCCTTTAAGCATAGGAACACTACTGTGGCTGTCAATCCCTTGCCTCCAAGAATCTTGGTGCCTTTAGCTGATGCTAGACTTTGTGAGGTCAATAGTGTGTTGGACATTGTGCAGGGCATGCAAAGTCCTATTATGATTGCTTTGGCCCTAACTAGCGTGGAGAATCTTGCAAATCATTGCTATGGCCATTTCTAAAATGTTAAAAATTGAAATGCTATGTGATCCTGCAATACCACTACTGGGAATAGTTTCCCATAAAGCAAAAATTCACCTCAATGACACAAGCACAACCATGGTCATATCAGCAGTATTTACAATAGCAAAGTCATGGAATCAACCCAAATGCCCAACAGTAGACGAGTGGATCAGGAAAATGTGGTACATTTATATAATGGAATAATACTCAGCCATCAAAAAAGATGAATTAATGAAATTTTCCAGGAAATGGATGGAATTAGAAAAAAAAATATTGAGTGAAGTATCCTAGACACAGAAATTTAGTACACTATATGTACTCCCTAAGAGATGGATCCTAGTACCAAACCTACTTAATGACATATTCAAAGGTAAATCTCTGTAATACCTACAGTAATAGCAAAGATTATAAACAGGAGGGAAAGGGAAGGAAGGCCCTCCCCCAGAAATAAGGAGATAGGGGATCATGCTTCAGTAGAGAAAATAGGTCACCATCAAGTATTGCAACCACACAGCGAGACATCTGGTGAAGTTCACTCTTACTTTCCTTCCTGGTCACTTGCGAATGAGGAGGTTTGATCTCACCAATCAGGGAGGGTATAGGGACTGCCAGATAGATGGTAACCATCCTGCAATGGGACACTGACTCTCCCCTACACTGCGGTCTTCTACTCCTATTCCATCTACATTTGAATATCCTCTTATAGTAAGATCTTCACTTAAACAGCCTTTTATCTTTGGTTAGGTGGCAACCTTCAGTACCAATCAGAATAGAGCCAAGGGCGGTACAGGAACAGCAAAACTGAAAACAACAACAAACCATAATTCAGAACACGAAAGATCCTACATTAATCACCTGGAAGAAGACCAGCCAAATCTTTCCCCATCTTAAAGCTCAGGGAAACTTGCAGAAAAGGGGGTGGCAAGATTGTAAGAACCTAAAGATGGGGAGGACCAATGATATTCAAGATATTCCATGCAAGTTAGGGCCACAGTAGCCATAATCAGACTTTGCAGGACCTGAAAAATCACTGACATGACAATGACCGCCCAAAGTCTAGCATGGATCACAAGCACTAGGATCCTTAGAGTCAAGGGATTAGCAGTCATAATAGTGTTCCCATACTACAGGGGAGCCCAAGAAAGATCTCTGGGCTCTGCCAGTGAGTCCTTACATCTCACTAGAGTGGAGGGCGCAGAAAGAAGTTTGGCATTCACACAAATGGATGCTCCAGGGGATTGGTGGAGAAAAAGGAGGAGGCACTGGGAGAAGATGAGGGAGGGGGATGAAAGGAAGGTTAAAAGGGGGGAAGGGTGCAAGGGGTACCGGAGAAGGGTGAAGGGAGAGAGAGTATCAGGGTACCTATTAAGCATTTATGACTGAGGAAAAAATAACTAATAAAAAAAAGAAAATGAAAAAGTTTGGGTATCGACTCAGCTGATAACAGCACTTCCCACCAGAAACTATCCATATCCTGCTCTGACACCATTGCTGTCAGACACAAATCACTCTCTGTGGCACTACTGATTCAGGGAGGCCCTAGCCCGGGCTCCCGAATGCAGGAGGTCTGGCTGCAGACACGCCTGAATAAGAAACCATACAGGCCGTGGGATGGACAACCAAATGGCGGGCAGATGAACAACCAATGGGAAGGAGGGATGAACAACCAATGGGAAGCGGCCATCTAACCTGGACACCCAGTAAACAGCTGAATGATTGGTGGCTGCTCCCTCCCCCTCCCCCAAGCAGAGGGGTGGCCAACCTGATTGGACCCCAACCCTATATAAGCCCAAACACTTCCTGAGTAAAGTTGAGTCTGCAGCCAACTTCTCGTCTGTGCTGCTTCTCGCCTGACTCCCCGGGGTCTGGGTGGTGACCCCGTCGCGGGCTCGCCCATCCACCTGGTGCCCACGAGGCCCCGCCATTTCCCCTCTTCCCCCTGGCTGGCCCGGTGGGGGATTCAGCAACATCTGGCGCACCAATGTGGGGCAGTGCTGCCTTCGGTGTAGACGAGACACCCATTCCAGTAAGGTTCGGTGAGTGGCACTTTAGTTTTGTGTTCCTGTGCTTACGGTGCCTGAAGGTGAGCAGGTGGCCCCTTCTTCTTCCCCTTTCCCTGTTTGTCCTTGGGAACAGGGACACTCGCTCGCTGGATTTAGTGATGATCAAGGAGCCCTTCTTAAGGTTAGGAACCCAATCACTTACTTGATTTGCTGATAATCAAGGAGCCCCAATCGCTCATTTGATTTCCCCACGATCAAAGAACCCCTCTAAATTAAGGCTTTTTCTTGTGAGTTCATATGAGAAATTTGTCCCCTCAGAATTCGGAACCCAGGTTGGATTATATTGAATTGCCCTGACTGGAGGCATCCGGGTGAGTAATGAACCCCTGGGGTCCCTCACTGAGCACAGGACACTTGGATCTAAAGCATCTCTGTGTGTGTCCTGCACTAGGTTTCTCCTTGAATGTTGGTTACCTTTTTAGGAGTTGTTTTCATTTTGACCTTAGTTCTAGTCATTGCTTTTTATTTTCTGCACTTTTGCCTTGTCCGCTGGCCTCCTAGTCATCTCTGCTCCATTAGGGAGCCTTTCTTCTCCACAATGGGTAATTTACCACCCCATCAGAAGGCACTGCAGCTGACTGCCCTTAAGGCTCTACTAGACTTACATAGGAGATGCCAAACGACTTAGAAGATTTTTGGGAGGAAGCTTTAATCTTAGCACCTTGGATTTCCCCAGAAAATGTCTGGGAGCCACAGATCCGGATAGAAGTGCTTTTCCTGGCCCATAAGGGGGAAGTCCAGGAAGGCCATATGCTTCTGGCTCCCTTTGTTCCCATCCTCCTAGGCATCATAGGATCCTCCACTGAGGAAGTGATTGGTTGCTACAATGTAACTTGTGAAGAGAACCCAGAATTAGTCCTTTGTTTTTCCTCCAGTTCTGGATCCCTCCCCTTTCTGGTTGAGGACTCTGCAGAGGGCTCTCAGGTCCATGTGGGGGGCATTCCACCACTTGCTGACATTCCCTTCCCTCCGCTTCTTCCATTAGCTCTCAACTCCCCCTCTTTCCTGGCTATATTTTCTTTTTTCTTTCTTTCTTTCTTTTTTTTTTTTTTTTTACATTTTTTATTATTATTTTTGCTCATACAAACTTAATAGGTACACTTGTTCCCTCCCTCCCTCCTCCACCCCCGAACACCCTGCTTCCCCTCCCCTCATCCCTCCCTCCACATCCCCCAGTGCCTCCCGCCCCCATTCCCAGAGAGTCCTTTAATGTGCATCCCTGACTGTCCTCTGGGCCCTCCTCTCCGATGACGCACAAGGACCCAGTGACATTTCGCTGAACCCTTTCCCGTGTTCCCCTTAAGCATAGGAACACTACTGTGGCTGCCAATCTCTTGCCTCCAAGGATCTTGGTGCCTTTAGCAGATGCTAGACTTTGTGAGGTCAATAGTGTGTTGGACGTTGCGCAGGGCATGCAAAGTCCAATTATGATTGCTTCGGCCCTAACTTGTGTGGAGTATCTTGCAAATCATTGCTCCTCCCATCCTTTTGCTCTTACATTCTTACAGTCCTCTCTTCCGCAAATTTCCCTGAGCTTGAGGATGGGGAGAGATTAGTCTGGCCTAGTTCTAGATGGTTAATATAGAGTCTCTGAAGTTCTGGATAGTGGTTTGTTGATTTTCTTTTGCAGTTTTGCTGCTCCTGCAATGCCCTTCACTCCATCCTGATGGGCACTGTATGTCACCCCCTGGCCAGAGACAAAAAGCTGTTAAACTGGAGTCTTATTATAAGAGCACATTCATGGGTAGATGTAATAAAAGTAGGAAACCTCAGTGAGGGAGGGGTCAATCACCCTTTTGCAAAATGGTTACTTTTTACCTTCCAGACTATATGCCCTCCCCTTCTGGTGAGATCATACCCCCTTAGTTGTAAATGATCAGGAACTAACGTCTGTGAACTTAACCAAGTGTCACATTACTTACTTGCAGTCTTTGATGGAGGACTATTTTCTCTACTGTAACATGGTCACTTCTCTCCTTGTTTCTGGTGTGGCCCTCCAACCGCATCCCTCCTGTTCATAATCCTTGCAATTACTGTAGGTAATACATAGATTTACCTATGAGTGTCTCATGGTGGGCTGGGTGGGTTTGGTACTAGGAACCACCTATTAGGGAGTACATACGGCGCTTAATTTTTTGGGTTTGGGATACTTCACTTAATATAGTTGTTTCTAATGACGTCCATTTCCTGGCAAATTCCAGTAATTCATCATTTTTGATGGCTGAGTAGTACTCCATTGTATAGATGTACCACAATTTCCTTATCCACTCATCACCTGTTGGACATTTGGGTTGATTCCATGACTTTGCCATTGTAAACAGTGCTGCTATGAACATGGTTGCACTTGTGCTGTCGAGGTGGACCTCTGCTGTATGGGGGGTTATTCTCAAAAGTGGAATAGTAAGGTCTTATGGCATTTCAATCTCTAATTTCTTTAAGAATCTCCAGACGGCTCGCCAGAGTGGCTGTATGAGCCTGCATTCCCACCAGCAATGTAGCAGAGTTCCCCTCTCTCCACATCTTCTTCAGCATTTGTCGTTGTTTGTATTGTGGATTTTTGCCATCCTGAGTGGGGTGAGATGATATCTCAGGGAGGTTTTGATTTGCATTTCCCTTATGGCTAAGGAAATGGAGCATTTTTTAAGATATTTGTTAGACATTTTAATTTCATGCCTGGTAAAATTTCTTTTAAGATCCAGGGCCCATTTTTTAATTGGGCCATTGGTTTCCTTGATGTTTAGTTTTCTAAGTTCTTTGTGCACTCTGGATAATAGGACTCTATCAGATATGTGGTTAGTGAAGATTTTCTCCCATTCTGTGGGTTGCCTTTGAGCTCGTGTTACAATCTCTTTATCTGAACAGAAGCTCTTTAATTTCACAAGATCCCAACTGTTGAGAGTTGGTAGCAGTGACTGTGCCATTGGATGTCTGTTTAGGAAATGTTGGCCTAGCCCAATCAGCTCGAGGGAGTTCCCTATCCTTTCAAATATGGTTTTTATAGTCTCTGGCCTTATATCAAGGTCCTTGATCCATTTGGAATTAAGTCTTGTACATGGTGACAAGTATGGGTCCAGATTTAATCTGCATGTGGAGATCCAGTTTTGCCAGCACCATTTGTTGAAGATGCTGTTCTTTTTCCATTGGATTCTTTGGGCCCCTTTGTCAAAGACCAAATGGCTGTAATTTTGAGGGCTTATATCTGGGTCTTCAATCCTTATCCATTGATCTGTGTGTCTATTTTGGAGCCAGTACCAGGCTGTTTTTACAACTATGGATTTGTAGTATAGACTAAGGTTTGGTATGGTGATACCTCCAGCAGTGATTTTGTTATTCAGGATTGTCTTTGCTATCCTGGGTCTTTTGTGCCTCCATATGAATTTGAGATTGTTTGGTCAACTTCTTTGAAGAATTGCTTTGGGATTTTAATTGGTATAGCATTGAATTTGTATATTGTCTTTGGTAGGATGGTCATTTTCACGATGTTGATTCTGCCAACCAGGAACACGGGAGGTCTTTCCACCTTCTGGTGTCTTCTGCAATTTCTTTCTTGAGGTTTTAAAGTTTTCATTGTAAAGGTCTTTTACCTCCTTGGTTAGGTTTATACCAAGGTATTTCATTTTTTTAGGGGCTATAGTAAATGGGATTGTTTCTCTCAAGGCTTTTTCACTTCTTTCATTCTGGGCATATAGGAAGGCCTCTGATTTTTGCACATTTATTTTGTATCCTGCCACCCTGCTGAACTTCTCAATTAGTTCCAGGAGCTTCCTGGTGGAGTTTTTGGGATCACTCAGGTATAAGATCATGTCATCTGCAAATAGGGATAGCTTGACTTCTTCCTTGCCGATTTGAATCCCTCTTATGTCCCTTTCTTGTCTTATGGCTTCAGCTAAGACTTCAAGTACAATATTGAATAGAAGTGGTGAGAGAGCACAGCCTTGTCTAGTTCTTGATCAAAGTGGGAATGCTTCCAATTGTTCCCGATTGAGCATAATCCTTGCTGTGGGCTTGTTGTATACAGCTTTTATTATATTGATAAAGGTTCCTTCCATTCCTACTGTCTAGCGTTTTGATCATAAAAGGCTGTTGGATCTTGTCAAAAGCTTTTTCTGCATCTATCGAGAGTATCATGTGGTCTTGGACTTTGAACTGATTTATATGATGAATTACATTTATTGATTTTCGTATGTTGAACCAACCTTGTGTGCCGGGGATGAAGCCTACTTGGTCCCCATGAATGATCTTTTTAATATGTTTTTGAATCCGATTTGCTAAAATTTTTTTGAGAATCTTTGCGTCTGTGTTCATCAGAGAGATCGGCCTATAGTTTTCTTTTTTAAGTGAGTCTTTATTAGGTTTTGGGATTAAAACGATATTAGCTTCATAGAAGGAATTTGGTAGTGTTCCTTCCTTTGCTATTTGATGGAACAGTTTAAGGAGTATTGGTATTATTAACTCCTTAAATGTCTGATAGAACTCTGTGCTGAATCCATCTGGTCCAGGACATTTTTTGGTGGGAAGATTCAAGATTACTTCCTCAATTTCCTTATATGTTATAGGACTATTTAAATAATTCACAACTTCCTGATTCAATTTAGGTAAGTTGTGTTTACTTAGAAATTCATCCAGGGGGTGATAATGTTGTAAGAGGCTAAAGATGGGGCCATCTACCACTGGAGAAGATATTCCACTTGAGACAGGGCTGTTGCAAGGAGGAACTCACTGCAGTGAGACCTGCACATGACACACTAACAAGCCCCTACAGGCTAGCAAGGATCACAGGAGAGATAATTCAATGCAGCGGGAGGCTTAGGAGCTAAGGCTAGGAAGGTGAGGGGGAATGCTCCTGTCCATGGGTCTGCCCAAGGAGGACGCCCCTTGGTGCACCACAAAGACCTGAAACCCCACTGAAGGGGACCATCCAGAAGGAACCCTGGGGTCAATAGAAGCAGACAGACTCCAGGGTTGGAGGGAGTGGGATGGACTGATGAAAAGAGGGGAAGAAAGGGGAAAGGGGGCAAAGGGGCAGTGATAATTACTCAGTATGCCTGGAAAACTAGAAAATAAAAACTTCTTGAGTTAGAAAGTGTGAAGGTCGCCAAGAATGGTTTTAGTTTGCTTTTATGCAAATCTGACCTCAAACAGCTGTTTGGAACTATTCAGGAGTTTACTCATATATTTTAAACACGCTAATCATAGAAGGATGCATTTTAGACCCCTGATTTCAGTGACATTAGCACAAGTGCATGTACATTTTCAAACTCACAATATGTACATTCTGTACATTTTTGATACTGTGTGTATGTGTATGTATGTGCATGGGTGTGTGTGCATAATAAGAGAGCACTTGCATGTGTGTCTGCGGAGGCACAAAGGTGATATCACAAATCATACTGGATTGCTCTACCTCCTTATTGTTTGGTTGTGGATTTTCCTGCCTTCTGGGGACAGAATTATAGTCTGCTGCGTGTCGACCTGACACAGTTTTCATGAAGGATTTGGGTATCTGAACTCAGGTCATTTTGTTTATGTTTTAATTCCTTTGTGCAGCTCTACAGAGATTTTGCTTCTAATTTTGTGTCAGCAATACTACAAGCACTCCTTTGTTTCTCTGATAGCATTTGATGTTTTTTGGTGAGAGTTTTCAAATCTAAGTGGGAAAAATTAAAAGAGGAAATAAAAATGATTCTTTGTTTTATAGAGCTATAGGAAATAAAAATAAAATCTCTGTTTTATAGTGACAGATATATATAGAGAGAGATGGTAGATAATAAAAAAAAACTTTTCAACCAAGAAACTCTGGGGCTCACAACATTGTTAAAAAAATTTTTCTCCACACCTAAAATTCTAGTTTAAATACCCCATTTCTTGTACTATGAACAATGTACATAATACAAAATCACATCTTTATAAGCCATGTGTCGAATACATCTCTGCTTTATTACAAGAGTCACATGTAAACTAAGTATTTTTACTTGATTACTACTCATAAAAATATAAAGTAATATAAATGTAATTTTCTCGAGTTAAATTGGATAACTCTAACATTGAGTGTAAAATTTACTTAATATGTTTAACCATTTTGTGCATGAACACACACACACATTAGTGTATGTATGTGTGTTTTGTATCTAAGAAATAAGGCTCATGAATATATCCTACAAGGGGATACTAGTATGAAGTATGGTATGGTTACATCTCACTTGTTTACCTTTATTACCTGAGGGAGATATGCCAATCTTATGTAAACTACCTGTGTTCTTAGATTAAAAAGTGGTAGCACAAATTTAATGTTTATATGATAGTAAAAGTACTTATTTCTAAAACAATTTCTCTGACATTTTGGACATTATCTTAAATAGGTATTACATACCAAGGTCATTTCATGGAGGGCTGGGCTCACAGAATCTATATCTATCTATCTATCATCTATCTATCTTTCTTTCTTTCTATCTCTCTATCTGTCTGTCTGTCTTTCTATCTGGAGAGAGAAAGAGAGAGAGATAATAGTTCATAGCATGATTCATGGTACTTATGTGCATATTTTGTGTTATTTTGGGGGACTAGATTAAATGCAGAGGAAAGGATAAATTTAATTTTAAAACTTCAGTTCTCCAAGTAAGAAGCTAAGTTTGAAAGCACTTTATCTTATGCACTATTGTTCTGCTGTAATTTCTATTTCAATATCTTGAAGTCAAAACCCACAATTAGAGGGTCCCTCAAGAAAGAAAGCGCTCAGACATAAAATTGATTGAAAATCACACTATTTTTCTAATTGTCCAATAAAAACAGGTCATAAAATTTATCTCATTCATATGCCACCCAAGTACCATCAAGGTGCTCAATGCTTTTCCTGCTTACAGAGGAGGTTTACCTACCAAGGGAATATTTGAGGGCCTTGTACATCTTCAGGTGTTATCAATTCAGTTTTCTCCAGAATAATTTCATGGAGCGCATGAGCCACTGCATAGACAGCATTATGGATGTAATACCTTGACTCAGATATGCTCATTATACCACTTTGTTCTGACATGAACGCTAAGGAAGCATTTTCTGGGCATAGTGAGTCTTCTCCACAAAATATCCCAGGAGGTGAGCATTCAAATTTGTCAGACCATAATTTATGGGAGCATGGGTCCTGTGGGTACTGAAAGGCTTACGCATCTTGAAGAAGTGTTTGAAACCAGGGATAGGTGTCTTCTGAGGTGAAAGGGAAAGGCTTCCGTGGAAAAATTTCCATACATGCTTCCACACATGTAAAATGCTCTCCCACCCCGAGGAATGGAGATTGCCCATGATCCACACCTTGCCTCTGGGTGAGAAGAACTCTGCTGACAAAGTCAAAGTCTGGAGGTGATCAACATCACCAGAGAATATATGTACCAGGGCATAGGAATCTCTGTTCAAATGCCCAAACATGGTTTCCCGTGATACATAGAAATTTGTAGTATCAGGGAGTTTTCTTGTAAAAGCCTCACAAATAGCAGTTACCATCTCTGCCTTCAGGTCCCAAAGAAACTGCTCTCCTTTCATGCCATCAAAGATAACGAGCGCTACTCAGGTCCATCCAAAATGCAACAGCAAGAAGACGATTGCTTGGACCTCAGTGCTGTCCCTGGGAGCCATCTGATAGAGTGATAGGAAGCAGTCTTTGTCACTCAGCATGGCATCATATGGTCCATACGTGATCTGAAGTGGAGCAACAAAATCACAGTTTCAAGGCATTTAAGGGACAGAGTTCAGTCAAATCTTACATGAGATGATCAAATGAGAGCTTAGTGAGAAGAATATATTGTATAGAGTTCCAGAATTTTAATTATGGTGATTTTCCCATTAAAGTTGGACCATAGATGAGTGAAGGGCAGTGACCTTATCATTGTGGTGGCCCTAGGGGGGATCACTTGGGATACCACAAATGCCTGAACTCCTACAAGTGTAGACAAGCCATAAGGAACCCTGGGACCCGTGGAATTGGACAGGTAGGAGAGTGGTAGGGAGCGGGATGTATTGATGAAGGAAAGGGAGGGGGATAAGAAGGTGGTTGGAAGAAGAGAGGCAGGGATGAGTTGTAAAACTAGTAAAAAGCAAAAAAAAAATGTAAAAGTTGGACTGTAGATGCCTATGTGAATAGAAGGAACAAAAGGAATGATGCTTGTTATAGGAACTAAGAGGTGTAAGAGAATTCTAGATCGAGAACGAAAGGAGGTATTATATAGTGGGCTCAGGGAAATATTGCAGAGAGATGATCAGGTTCTTAGACAAGTGAAACAAAAAGAAATAAACACCCCCAGATTTCCCAAGACCTTTGTCTTCAGGGAGGCAAATATGGAAAGAAACTAGACAAGTTTCAAGTGGATCCAACTCTTGTCATTAGACAGAGAAAGGAATATTAGCTGGACAAACCATTGCCTATAAAGCTTTTATCTTTACTCTTATGATGTGTTACATAAATGGCCACCCAGCAAAACAATATTGGATGCACAATCTGAAACTGACAGGAATCCTTACTGTGTTAAATTACGGTGACTCTGTACTTTATCTGCTCATAAATCAATCTGAAGCATCCAGCAACTATGTCATCTCATTTTCTAAAATTAATTAATCCATAAAATAATTTGTCTACACTGATTTGTCCTGTGTATTCATCCATATCTCCACGTGGTAGGTTGTGTTGGATAGCTGACCTGGGGCAAAACTGTGGGGTGGAGATTAAGTGGTTGCTCTCAGGGAGTGCTCTCCAGACATCTATGTGGGTCAACCTAAGGCAGGTAGAGATGGGCAGAAAAAGTGTGTAAAACTACTACACTGGCACTGACATCAGTCATTCCTGGGAATATAAGTATTGGTTGTGACCACAGTGTTATCCCAAACTGGTTGCATAAGTCTTAGATTGTGTTCTCCCAACTGTGACAGTTAGTGGGCTCTGGAGAATCTCTGAAACATTTTCTCTCTGGGAAAGGGAGTTTTCTTTGCTACCAGCATTATTATTGGAATGCACAGCTGTGTGTAAACAGCATCAATGCCTGTGGTAGTGGGAAGATGAAATCATCGTACCTATGTTTCACATTCTCTCTCATCCTTCACTGTCTGTGACTGAAGAACCCAGGTCATTCTCTAGATCTGTTTATAACTCCATGGACCAAACATAGTCCACTTCCACATACCCCTTTAATGAGATAGGAGGGATACGCAAAGGAATATCAAAATACATCTCTCCGGAATTAAAGACTCACTTGTGGAATTTTGTAGAGTTCCATAATTCCTCCAATCTTGGCTAACAGGATTGATAAGGTTCCTGCTATGATAGCAACAGAATTGTTTGCAGTCTGACATTGGTAATTAGGGATTATATCACTTCCTCCAGACAGCCACAGCAGAGATCCCTCCAGGGAGAGTGTGAGAGAGTGTCATATTGGGGAGCAGGTGGGAGTCCATGTTGATTTCTTCAATGGCAAAGTAACAGGCCAGCACATATTGGTAGTTTTTCCAAAGCCACCTAAACAGGGGGATCAGAATGAATGCATGCAGACATGCTGTGTAATTCACAGAAATGCTCACTCTTCCCCCTTCCCACATGATCATTAGAAATGTCATCTTGTCCTACTAGTTAGCAAACATCCTTAGACCTTGACTGTCCTGAGCTTGGAAGAATGGAATGCCCACACATCTGCTCCTGAAATGCTGGGGGACTGAAGCACCATCTGTGCTTCTAAGGAGTCTGATGTTTTCTAACTTTGCAGCAAACCCAGAATGCATCCTGCTTATACTGATAAGGAATCTTTGTATGATCTGTTTTTATTACACACAGCATCTTGTGTGTATGATATCTACACTTGTGTATATTATAACTGCCTAAAATCAGTCATAGTCAGAATGGCAATATCTGAGGTCCTTCGGTTACACTGAATTAAAGTCAAATCAGATTCTCAGCAATGATCACTAATATAGTGGGCAACTACATCCAACCATGCCAGGAACTGGAAAGTCATATACTCACACTTCCAGCTCAGATTTTCCTCTTCTGACACATGAAGCTGGTATGAACAGAAAACCGATTGAGAATATCTTGGAATTATTTCATAGTTCTGTGTTCCGTTAACTAAGACTTATTTGCATAAGTGCAGTGAAGTGTCATTTATTCACATCACATAATTCTTGAGTAGGTTATACTTGGGGTGATCGTGTCAATATGTGAAAGAGATAACAAGGTGTTTTCCTGCAAGGATGTAATTGAGGCTAGAACATGCCGTTATTTCCTTTCATTTAATTTAAACTGAAAAATTCACTTCGAATATTTTATCTACATATGCTTGTGAGACAAAGTTAATATTTTATTTGAAAGAGAGAAAAATGAGAAAGAGAGAGAGAGTAAAAAAGAGAGAGAGATGAATGAGACAAAGAAGGTGCACACAAACATTCCATGACACGTGGGGAGAGGGGCTGAGAGGGAAAAATTCCAGGAATCTGTCATGAACCAAAATGTGATCTGCCCCCCACAGGGTCCTGTGTTTGATCCTTATGGAGGTGGAGTCTTGCTGTAGAAAGGCAGTCACAGGGGGAGGGCCTTGAGATTGGCTAGCCCTACCCAGCTTCGGTGAGTTAGTCTGAACGTGCAGCCAGCAGTTTTGCATCTCTCAGCCTCCATGATGTCTGCAGTAATTTAAGCCTCCTCCTGCTTCTGCCAGCCAACCACGCCTTTTCTGCCCTATGGACTGCATCTCCCTCTGGAACTTTAGGCTGAATACATCTCCCTTTCTCCCTTAAGCTACTTCAAGTTCACTGGTGTCTCCCAGCAACAGGGAAGAGTAACAAGAATACAGTTCTTTCTTTCTACCATGTTGACTTATGAGATTTGAACTCAGGCCAGTAGTTTTGTGAGCAGGTGATTTATTTCAGAGTTCGATCATTGTTCTCTATAAAGCAGCTTTTATGCTTTTTGTTGAATATGTTGAGTGACCAAATTAAATTAACTTATGTTTTTATAGTGAACATAACTTTCACTGATGACAAGCTTTATGTTATCTTAGCATATGCATGAGATGAACCTAATCGGTGAGGGAAAAGTTTCTTTGACTATCAGTTTTGAAAGTTATCTTCCAGGTTTCATTAATTCCATCCCTCTTAAATCTCTTATTGGCTGTATATTTAGGAGTGTATATACAGGGGAAAACTCCACACATGTGCAAAGCATGTGAAAATAGAGGGCAGATAACACTGGGTTCTAATGTCATCTACCAGGGCCCAAATTCCTCAACCTTCCACTACCCACCGAAAACTGACTTCAACACTTGGGTGTTTAAAGGAACATTTGTTCAATTGATATCAAGAATAGCAGATATTTACTTCCATTGCCTTATCATAAAGCAATGATATCTTCTTTTTTATACATTTTATTATTATTTACACACATACAAACTTAATAGGTACACCACTTCCCTCGCTCCCTCCTCCTCCCCCCGAACCCCCTGCTCCCCCTCCCCTCACCCTTCCCTCCCCATCCCCCAGTGCATCCCGCCCCCATTCCCAGAGAGTCGTTTATTGTGCATGCCTAACTCTCCTCTGGGCCCTCCTCTCCGATGATGTACAAGGATCCAGTGGCATTTCCCTGAACCCTTTCTCGTGTTCCCCTTAAGCATAGGAACACTACTGTGGCTGTCAATCCCTTGCCTCCAAGGATCTTGGTGCCTTTAGCAGATGCTAGACTTTGTGAGGTCAACAGTGTGTTGGACATTGCGCAGGGCATGCAAAGTCCAATTATGATTGCTTCAGCCCTAACTTGTGTGGAGTATCTTGCAAATCATTGCTCCTCCCATCCTTTTGCTCTTACACTCTTACCGCCCCCTCTTCCGCAAATGTCCCTGAGCTTCAGGATGGGGAAAGATTAGGCTGGCCCAGTTCTAGGTGGTTGATATAGAGTCTCTGAAGTTTTGGATTGTGGTTTGTTGATTTTCTTTTGCAGTTTTGCTGCTCCTGCAATGCCCTTCACTCCATCGTGATAGGCACTGTATGTCACCCCCTGGCCAGAGACAAAAAGCTGTTAAACTGGAGTCTTATTATAAGAGCACATTCAAGGGTAGATGTAATAAAAGTAGGAAACCTCAGTGAGGTAGGGGTCAATCACCCATTTGCAAAATGGTTACTTTTTATCTTCCAGACTATATGCCCTCCCCTTCTGGTGAGATCATATCCCCTCAGTTGAAAATGATCAGGAACGAATTGTGAACTTAACTAGGTGTCACATTACTTTCTTGCAGTCCTTGATGGAGGCCTATTTTCTCTACTGTAACATGGTCACTTCTCTCCTTGTTTCTGGTGTGGCCCTCAAACCCCATCCCTCCTGTTCATAATCCTTGCAATTACTATAGGTATTACATAGATTTACCTTTGAGTGTCTCAAGGTGGGCTGGGTGGGTTTGGTACTAGGAGCCACCTACTAGGGAGTACATACAGCACTTAATTTTCTGGGTCTGGGATACTTCACTTAATATAATTGTTTCTTTTTTATTATTAATACATTTTTATTATTATTTCAGTTCATACAAACTTAATAGGTACATCAGTTCCCTCCCTCCCTCCTCCTCCCCCCAAACCCCCTGCTCCCCCTCCTCTCCCTCCCCATCCCCCAGTGCCTCCCCCCCAATTCCCAGAGAGTCCTTTCTTGTGCATGCCTAACTCTCCTCTGGGTCCTCCTCTCCGATGACTTACAAGGATCCAGTGGCATTTCCCTGAACCCTTTCTCATGTTCCCCTTAAGCATAGGAACACTACTGTGGCTGTCAATCCCTTGCCTCCAAGGATCTTGGTGCCTTTAGCAGATGCTAGGTCAATAGTGTGTTGGACATTGTGCAGGGCATGCAAAGTCCTATTATGTTTGCTTCGGCCCTAACTAGTGTAGAGAATCTTGCAAATCATTGCTCCTCCCATCCTTTTGCTCTTACAATCTTACCGCCCCTCTTCTGCAAATGTCCCTGAGCTTCAGGATGGGGAGAGATTAGGCTGGCTTAGTTCTATGTGGTTGATATAGTCTCTGAAGTTCTGGATTGTGGTTTGTTGATTTTCTTTTGCAGTTTTGCTGCTCCTGCAATGCCCTTCACTCCATCGTGATGGGCACTGTATGTCACCCCCTGGCCAGAGACAAAAAGCTGTTAAACTGGAGTCTTATTATAAGAGCACATTCAAGGGTAGATGTAATAAAAGTAGGAAACCTCAGTGAGGGAGGGGTCAATCACCCATTTGCAAAATGGTTACTTTTTATCTGCCAGACTATATGACCTCCCCTTCTGGTGAGATCATATCCCCTCAGTTGAAAATGATCAGGAACGAACGTCTGTGAACTTAACCAGGTTCACATTACTTACTTGCAGTCCTTGATGGAGTCCTATTTTCTCTGCTGCAACATAGTCACTTCTCTCCTTGTTTCTGGTGTGGCCCTCCAACCCCATCCCTCCTGTTCATAATCCTTGCAATTACTATAGGTATTACATAGATTTACCTTTGAGTGTCTCAAGGTGGGCTGGGTGGGTTTGGTACTAGGAGCCACCTATTAGGGAGTACATACAGCGCTTAATTTTCTGGGTTTGGGATACTTCACTTAATATAATTGTTTCTAATGACATCCATTTCCCAGCAAATTCCAGTAATTCATCATTTTTGATGGCTGAGTAGTACTCCATTGTATAGATGTACCACAGTTTCCTTATCCACTCGTCAACTGTTGGACTTTTGGGTTGATTCATGACTTTGCTATTGTAAACAGTGCTGCTATGAACATGGTCGTGCTTGTGCTATCGAGGTGAACCTCTGCTGCATGGGGGGTTATTCCCAAAAGTGGAATCGCAGGGTCATATGGCATTTCAATCTTTAATTTCTTTAAGAATCTCCAGACGGCTCGCCAGAGTGGCTGTATGAGCCTGCATTCCCACCAGCAATGTAGGAGAGTTCCCCTCTCTCCACATCCTCTCCAGCATTTCTTCTTGTTTGTATTGTGGATTTTTGCCATCCTGACTGGGGTGAGATGATATCTCAGGGAAGTTTTGATTTGCATTTCCCTGATGGCTAAAGAAGTGGAGCATTTTTAAAGATATTTGTTAGACATTTTAATTTCATCCCTTGTAAAGTTTCTTTTAAATTCCAGGGCCCATTTTTTAATTGGGCCATTTGTTTCCTTGGTGTTTAGTTTTCTAAGTTCTTTGTGCACTCTGGATAATAGAGCTCTATCACATATGTGGTTAGTGAAGATTTTCTCCCATTCTGTGGGTTGCCTTTGAGCTCGTGTTACAATCTCCTTATCTGAACAGAAGCTCTTTAATTTCACAAGATCCCAACTGTTGAGAGTTGATAGCAGTGACTGTGCCATTGGATGTCTGTTTAGGAAATGTTGGCCTAGCCCAATCAGCTCGAGGGAGTTCCCTATCCTTTCAACTATGATTTTTATAGTCTCTGGCCTTAAATCAAGGTCCTTGATCCATTTGGAATTAAGTCTTGTACATGGTGACAAGTATGGGTCCAGCTTTAATCTTCTGCATGTGGAGATCCAGTTTTGCCAGCACCATTTGTTGAAGATGCTGTTCTTTTTCCATTGGATTCTTTGGGCCCCTTTGTCAAAGACCAAATGGCTGTAATTTTGTGGGCTTATATCTGGGTCTTCAATCCTTATCCGTTGATCTGTGTGTCTATTTTGGAGCCAGTACCAGGCTGTTTTTATAACTATGGATTTGTAGTATAGACTAAGGTTCGGTATGGTTATACCCCCAGCAGTGTTTTTGTTACTCAAGATTGTCTTTGCTATCCTGGGTCTTTTGTGCCTCCATATGAATTTTGAGATTGTTTGGTCAACTTCTTTAAAGAATTGCTTTGGGATTGTAATTGGTATAGCATTGACTCTGTATATTGCCTTTGGTAGGATGGTCATTTTTACGATGTTGATTCTGCCAATCCAGGAACATGGGAGGTCTTTCCACCTTCTGGTGTCTTCTGAAATTTCTTTCTTGAAGGATTTAAAGTTTTCATTGTAAAGGTCTTTTACCTCCTTGGTTAGGTTTATTCCAAAGTATTTCATTTTTTTAAGGGTTATAGTAAATGGGATTGAGGGCTCTCAAGGCTTTTTCACTTCTTTCATTCTGGGCATATAGGAAGGCCTCTGATTTTTGCACATTTATTTTGTATCCTGCCACCCTGCTGAACTTCTCAATTAGTTCCAGGAGCTTCCTGGTGGAGTTTTTGGGATCACTCAGGTATAAGATCATGTCATCTGCAAATAGGGATAGCTTGACTTCTTCCTTGCCGATTTGAATCCCTCTTATGTCCCTTTCTTGTCTTATGGCTTCAGCTAAGACTTCAAGTACAATATTGAATAGAAGTGGTGAGAGTGGACAGCCTTGTCTAGTTCTTGATCAAAGTGGGAATGCTTCCAATTGTTCCCGATTGAGCATAATCCTTGCTGTGGGCTTGTTGTATACAGCTTTTATTATATTGATAAAGGGTCCTTCCATTCCTACTGTCTCCATCTTTTAATGACATCTTATTTTTGACTAGCTCGAGCAGCCAAGATTTAAAAATTCATTGTTATTCTTTTGTCCTGGATATATAAATATGTGACTTGATCATTGTTCAATATCTGGAAGCACTGTCACTTTAAAGTATGAGCTATTTTTCTGTGGCTTTCAAATGATTTTCTGTGGTAAAATTGCAATTCTTAGGAAACCATTTTTGAGGGCCAGTGAGATGGACCAATGGTTAAAGGTGCTTGGCACTGGGGCTGGAGAGGTGGCTCAGGGGTTAAGCCTCCGCTGTGCAGGCGGAAGGTCCTGAGTTCGGATCCCAGATCCCACGTATAGACGCCAGGCAGAAGCGGGGGCGGCCTGCGCTTCTGGTCCTGGTAGGGCGGAGCCTGTGAATCCCGGGGCAGAAGGAGGTGGAGGCGTCCATGGTGGTTCGCGAATTCGTCCGTGGTTCTACACATACACAGACACACACACAGACATGCACACACACGCACACATACACACGCACATGCACACAGTTGAATAAATAATAATAATAATAATAAATAAATAAATAAATAAAAGGTGCTTGGCACTAAGCCAAATGACTTAAGTTATATCCATCCTTGTAACCCACATTGTGGAATGAGACAACCAAGTCTTACCAATTGTCCTAAGTCATCCAAACATATATCATGCCATGTGTGTTCCCAGAATAACATACAGTAAAAAATAAAATAAAATAAAATAAAGAAGGAAGCAGGGATGGCAAGATAATCAGTGGGCTGGACACCTGCTTGCAAACTTGGAGACTCAAGTTCATGCTCTGGTAGTCCACAGCATGGAAGGAAGGAATTAATTCCAAAAAGTTGTCCTCTGTTGACAAACTCTCTTCAATCACCAGAAAAATAACCCCGAGAAGAAAACAGCATGACACATGCCACTCAGTGGCAGAAAACTCACCACGTTCCATCTTCAAAGCTCCTGAACAAGCTGGGAATCAGGAGACTCAAGAAGCATGTAACCTTCTTCAAAATGGGTCGAGGCACGACATACCTTGGGTCTGTGCAGATTTCATCACTGCATTTTTGTGGAACATGTGCAGTCTGAAGAAGTCTGAGGGGCCCTTTCCCCCACTCCGCCTCCCCCGGGATGTGCGCAGTCCATCCGGGACTCACCGGGACCCAGGAATTAACCCCATAATGATAGACTCCAACCAGAACAAATGCATGGAAAATGGCCAAGAAAGCCTGACCCAGGATAATGACTTTCAAGACATGATCATTACCATGTTAAATACTATGAAAGAGGAAATCCGGGAGGAATTAAATAACCACATCAATGGGTTTGAAGAGGAAAACAACAGACACTTGGAGGAGTTGAGAAAAACAGTTCAAGAAACAAAAACAGGCATAGAGCAGTTAAAACAGACTCAAGCAGAGTTCAAAACTGAACTAAAAGACAAATTATCATCAACCCAGAACTCCACAGAGAATCTCATCAGCAGAACTAACCAAGCAGAAAACAGAATTTCAGACCTTGAAGACAAAGTGGGAGTATTAACCAGCTCAATGGAAGAGGTTGTTAAAGCCAAAAAGATACTTGAGAGAAATATCCAGGAGATATGGGACACCCTGAAGAAGCCTAACATGCGTATTCATGGAATACCAGAGCAAGAATCTCAAAATACCACCCCTGAGGAAATTTTTCAAACGATCATCAAGGAAAACTTTCCTCATCTAAAAAAAGAGAGGACCATCCATATAAAAGAGGCATTCTGCATCCCAAACAGATATGACCAAAATAGAAACTCACCATGGAAAACGGTAATTAAAACACTCCACATTCAAGACAAAGAAATGGTGCTGAGAGCTTCAAGGGAAAAAAAAACAATGAAATATGATGTTATAATTTTCTGGATTTCTTGGGTATCAGTAGTGATAACTCCATATTCATTTTTCCCCATTGAACATAATCCTTGCTGTGGGTTTGTTGTATACAGCTTTTATTATATTGATAAAGGTTCCTTCCATTCCTACTGTCTCTAGGTTTTTGATCATAAAAGGCTGTTGGATCTTGTCAAAAGCTTTTTCTGCATCTATCAAGAGTATCATGTGGTCTTGGACTTTGGACTGGTTTATATGATGAATTACATTTATTGATTTGCGCATGTTGAACCAACCTTGTGTGCCAGGGATGAAGCCTACTTGGTCCCCGTGGATTATCTTTTTGATATGTTTTTGAATCCTATTTGCTAAGACTTTGTTGAGAATCTTTGCATGTGTTCATCAGAGAGATTGGCCTATAGTTTTCTTTTTTAAGTGAATCTTTATTAGATTTTGGGATTAAAACGATATTAGCTTCATAGAAGGAATTTGGTAGTGTTCCTTCCGTTGCTATTTGATGGAACAGTTTAAGGAGTATTGGTGTTATTAACTGCTTAAATGTCTGGTAGAACTCTGTGCTGAATCCATCTGGTCCAGGACATTTTTTGGTGGAAAGTTTCGAGATTACTTCCTCAATTTCCTTATATGTTATAGGACTATTTAAATAATTCACAACTTCCTGATTCAATTTAGGTAAGTTGTGTTTACTTAGGAATTCATCCATCTCTTTTGTGTTGTCAAATTTCACAGAGTATAAGTTTTTGAAATATGATGTTATAATTCTCTGGATTCCTTGGGTATCAGTAGTGATAGCTCCATGTTCATTTCTAATTTTGTTGATTTGGGTTTTCTCTCTCTTGCTTTTGGTTAATTTAGCTAGGGGTGTATCAATCTTATTGATTTTTTCAGAGAACCAGCTTTTTGACTGGTTGACTTTCTCTATCGTTTTCTTAATCTCGATTTCAGATATTTCTCCCCTTATTTTGCTAATCTCCTCTCTTCTACTACTTTTGGGATCAGATTGCTCTAGTTTCTCTAAAGCTTTAAGCTGCATTGTTAAGTTATTTATTTCTGATGTTTCCATTTTTCTCATGTACGCATTAAGAGCTATGAAGTTACCTCTTAGGACAGCTTTCATTGTGTCCCAGAGATTTTGGTAAGTTGTATTTTCATTATCGTTCACTTTCAGGAAATCTTGAATTTCCTTTTTAATTTCTTCCTGAATCCAGTTCTCATTCAGCATCATATTGTTAAGTTTCAAGGAGTTAGTGTATTTTCTGTCGTTTGTTGTGTTGTGGATGTCAAGCTTCAGGCTGTGGTGGTCTGATAGGGCACAGGCTAGAATTTCAACTTTCCTGTATATGTGGAGATTCGTTTTGTGGCCCAATATGTGATCTATTTTGGAGAAAGTTCCGTGTGCTGCTGAGAAAAATGTGTATTCTTTGGTGCGTGGGTGAAAAGTTCAATAGAGATCTGTAAGGTACATTTCTTTCAGGGTTTGGTTAAGTTCCAAAGTGTCTCTGTTAAGCTTTTGACCTGTTGATCTATCCCATGTTGAGAGGGCAGTGTTGAAATCCCCAAGAATTATCGTTTGGGGGTTGATTTCTTGCTTTAGACGCTGTAGGACTTTCTTAATGAATGTGGAGGGGCCAGTATTGGGTGCATAAATGTTCAGTATTGTGAAGTCTTCCTGGTGAATTGTACCTGTGACTAAAATATAGTATCCATCTGTGTCTCTTGTGATTTTTTGTTTTGTTTGAAGTCCACTTTGTCGACAGCATAATGGCTACCCCTGCCTGTTTCCTGGTTCCATTATCTTGCAAGATTTTGGACCAGCTGTCTGATAGCAGACTCTTCTAGAACCTGTCAGGCCGCGGGCTTCTCCGGGTCTTCCCTAATAGGTCACCCAATTGGACCCGCCCTGGACGCGTGGTGACCTCCGACCCGTGCGCGATCTTGGCCGAGCTCCCGCCACCCACCGCGGCGGCGGCGTGGGCGGCGGCGGCGACCATGGAGGTGGGCAGCTGCTTCAGGACCTACGAGGACTTCAAGCGGTGCTTCAGCGCCTACAAAAAGGAGACCAAGTGCTCCTTCACTGTCAGGGACTGCGTCTCCGTCCGCTTCCACAACCTCAACCACGGCACCTCCATCCGCGAGGACCTCCTGTAAGGGCGGGCAGGCGGGCGGGAGGAGGAGGGTGCGGGGGTCCCCGGGTGACTGCCCGCCGGCCGTTCGCCGGCCCCGCACCAGGCACCTGCAGGGAGCCGAGTGCAGGGGAGGCCGACCTCGCCGCGCCCGCTGCGGGCCCCCTCGCCTCGTCTTCTCCCACTCCTTCCTCCGCAAGCTTTCCTGGGGGTCTTAGGAACTGCAGTTCCCCCCCCCCCCAGTTTTTGAGGGCTCCCGGGAACAAACCGTGGCCTTTTAAGAATGGACGAACCGCCGTTGGCGGGTCCCTGCCGCAACCTCCTCTTCGGCAAGGCGGTTGCGTGTGCAAGGTTGGTTAATTCGTCGCTGCATTGATTCATTTTGTGAAAGATTCTTGAGCCCCTGATGCGTTTTTTCAAACACTTTTCGTATCCCAGGCAGCGTTCTCCTCCTTCCAAATTATTGGCAATTATTGTTTTATTCTTTAGGCTTGTGCACTAAGACCTGTTGAAAACTCAAGTACCTTTAGGACTCACTGAAACAGTCTAATAGGATCTTCACTTTATTTGTTAGAGGTAGTGCTTGTGATCGCTAACACTTGAGAGACTGAGGCAAAGTCATAAAGAAAAAAATACATCAGACACGTGAAGCAGGCCCTGTCTAATCAATTCAAGTGACCACTATGTGAAAATGAAGGTTCAGTGTTGCCAAAATTTCATTGTGAGGAACCCAGTGATTGTATGAATTTGTCCACTCTTCATAAATTGAAAATCAATCAGTCAATTTTGATACACATCACACAGACCAACTCAGAGACAGAATCCCTAAGTTTGAGACCTGGATTGAAATGTTTGGCCAGAGCTCTCCAACTAAGGAACCTGGCTATGTTCTGCCTGTCCAGGGCTGTACCAGGTACATGAAACATAAAGATGATTGATATATGATCCCCGAAGAGTTTAAGGCGGGATGTACTTGGACACAGATAAGAAGCTAACTAGTACAGGATCAATACTAGAAAAAGTCTACTGAACACACACACACTTTGTTATCATGGTAATTTTTTTGGACAGCCTCTCTGTGAAGCCTTCACTGGCCAGGAATTCAATAGTAGTCTCAAAACATAAAGCGGGCTGGCCTCAACCTCCTGGGTTCTGGAAATCGTAGGTATGGACCCCAAGCACACCTCGGGCATTTTTTTTTTCTCTTTATTTCCTATCTAATGCAATGTAAAGATATTTTATATGGCAAAAAAAAAAAAAAAAAAAAAAGATTTTGGACCAGCCTTTCATTTTTAGGATGTGTCTATCTTTTATGGTGAGATGAGTTTCCTGAAGGCAACAGATTGATGGGTTGTGATTTTTAATCCAAGTTTATAATCTGTGTCTCTTAATCGGTGAGTTAATACCATTGACATTTAATGTTATAATGGAGAAATTATTGTTTTTCTTTTCTTTTTTATTTCAGCTCATACAAACTTATTAGGTACACCAGTTCCCTCCCTCCCTCCTCCTCCCCCCCCCCCGTACCTCCTGCTCCCTCTCCCCACCCCTCTCCCTCCCCATCCCCCAGTGCCTCCCACCCCAATTCCCAGAGAGTCCTTTCTTGTGCATGTCTGATTTTCCTCTGGGCCCTCCTCTCCGATAACGTACAAGGACCCAGTGGCCTTTCCCTGAACCCTTTCCCGTGTTCCCCTTAGGAGAAATTATTTTTAATTCTGGACATTTTTTATGTTTAGTAGATTTTGTAAGCTGCTTATTTTGCATTTATGTTTTTGTGGTATTATACTACTCTTCTGTCTTCCTGGATACGGTTGTTTTTTTCTTCAAGTTTGTGTATTATTTCTAACATTTTTTGAAGGCCTGTTTTGGTAGACATATATCCCTTCAAGTTGTCTTTGTGCTGGAAAATTTTTCTTTCTCCCTTGATCATGACAGATGGTTTTGCTGGGTATATCAGTCTGGGTTGGCATTTTTGCTCATTTAATACATGAAGTATGTCTTTCCAAGCTCTTCTTGCTTTTACTGTTTCCATTGAGAAGTCATTTGTTATTTTAATAGGTTCACCTTTAAAAGTGACTTGCAGGGCTGGAGAGGTGGCTCAGGGGTTAAGCCTCCGCCTTGCAGGCGGAAGGTCCTGAGTTCGGATCCCAGATCCCACGTATAGACGCCAGGCGGAAGCGGGGGTGGCCTGCGCTTCTGGTCCTGGTAGGGCGGAGCCTGTGAATCTCGGGGCAGAAGGAGGTGGAGGCGTCCATGGTGGTTCACGGGTTCGTCCGTGGTTCTACACACACACAGACACACACAGACACACACGCGCATGCACATGTGCACAGTTGAATAAATAATAATAAAAAAATTTTAATGAAAAAAAATTTTAATGAAAAAAAAATTTTAAAAAAAAGTGACTTACTTTTTTTCTCTTGAAGCTCTCTTTTCTTTGTCTTGAATGTGGAGTGTTTTGACTATTATTTGCCGTGGCGATTTTCTATTTTGGTCATATCTGTTTGGAGTGCGAAATGCCTCTTGTATTTGGATGGGCCTCTCATTCTTCAATTGAGGGAAGTTTTCATTTATGATAATTTGAAAAATTTCCTCAGGTGTGGTATTTTGGGATTCTTGTTCTGGTATTCCATGAATGCGCATGTTAGGCTTCTTCAGGGTGTCCCATATCTCTTGAATGTTCCTCTAAATTACCTTTTTGGCTTTAACTACCTCTTCCATTGAGCTGGTTAATTCTCCCACTTTGTCTTCAAGATCTGAGATTCTATTTTCTGCTTCATTAATTCTGCGATAAGACTCTCTGTTGAGCTTTGAGTTGAAGATAACTTGTCTTTTAGTTCAATTTTAAACTCTGCCTGAGACTGTTTTAACTGCTCTATGCCTATTTTTGTTTCTTGAACTGTTTTTCTCAACTCCTCCAAATGCCTGTTGTGTTCCTGTTCAAAGTAGTTGATTCGGTTGTTTAATTCCTCTTGGATTTCCTGTTTCATAGTATTAATTGTGGTAATGATCATACTTTGAAAGTTGTTGTCTTGGGTCTGGCTTTCTTGGCTATTTTCTGTGAATTTGTTCTGGTTGGAATCCATCCTTAAGGGGTTGATTCTTTCAGTGGGGGATTGGTCTCCTTGGGTTTTGTTTCTCATGGATCTGCACTTTGACTTGGGCATTGTTGTTTTGTCTTCTAGGGCTTTTCAGTTTCTGTGTTTTTGACTGAACTGATTTAGTTGGTATTACTACACTTGGGCAGTTGTTACCAGTGCTTGCTTTGGGGTTGGATATGTTTGTCTTTTGTTATTGTTATTTCCTAGTTGAGGCTATTAGGCTGTGAGTACATCAGTTAAATCAGGTTAAGTAGACGGGGTGAATATTAGTATAGTTGTGCACTTTTACGATGTAGTATTTTTGGTGATATGTGAGAATCAGTGGTGTATTCCCTGGAGTTGTATATGTTTTGGGGGTGGCTGTATGGAAAGGTTAATCTACAGTGATTAATATTAGAAAGGAACAGTAAGGTGAAAAAAGGAGGTTTACTTATCTTTGGGCTGGATGTGAAGAATCTCTCCCATGTGATAGGATGATTGTAGAGGTTTTCGGATGTATGGCCTTTGACTCTTAGAACTTTGCTTGAAATACAAACAACAAGTGCTGGAGAGGATGTGGAGAGAGGGGAACTCTGTTACATTGCTGGTGGGAATACAGGCTCATACAGCCACTCTGGCGAGCCATCTGGAGATTCTTAAAGAAATTAAAGGTTGAAATGCCATGTGACCCTGCTATTCCACTTTTGGGAATAACCCCCCATGCAGCAGAGGTTCGCCTCAATAGCACAAGCACGACTATGTTCATAGCAGCACTGTTTACAATAGCAAAGTCATGGAATCAACCTAAATGTCCAACAGTTGACGAGTGGATAAGGAAACTGTGGTACATCTATACAATGGAGTACTACTCAGCCATCAAAAATGATGAATTACTGGAATTTGCTGGGAAATGGATGTCATTATAAACAATTATATTAAGTGAAGTATTCCAATCCCAGAAAGTTAAGCGCCATATGTACTCCCTAATAGGTGGCTCCTAGTACCAAACTCACCCAGCCCACATTGAGACACTCAAGGGTAAACCTATGTAATAGGGTAATTGCAAGGATTGTGAACAGGAGGGATGGGGTTGGAGGGCCACACCAGACACAAGGACAGAGGGGACCATGTTACAGCAGAGAAAATCGACCTCCAAGGAATGCAAGTAAGTAATGTGACACCTGGTTAAGTTCACAGACGTTCGTTCCTGATCATGTACACTGAGGGGGTATGATCTCACCAGAAGGGGAGGGCATATAGTCTGGCAGATGAAAAGAGATCATTTTGCAAATGGGTGACTGATCCCTCCCTCACCGAGGTTTCCTGCTTTTATTACATCTACCCTTGAATGTGCTATTATAACAAGACTCCAGTTTAACAGTTTTTTGTCTCTGACCAGGGGGTGACATACAGTGCCCATCACGATGGAGTGAAGGGCATTGCAGGAGCAGCAAAACTGCAAAAGAAAATCAACAAACCACAATCCAGAACTTCAGAGACTCTATATCATCCACATAGAACTAAGCCAGCCTAATCTCCCCCCATCCTGAAACTCAGGGACATCTGCGGAAGAGGGAGCGGTAAGATTGTAAGAGCAAAAGGATGGGGGGAGCAATGATTTGAAGAGTCTCCACACTAGATAGGGCTGAAGCAATCATAATAGGACTTTGCATGCCCTGCGCCATGTCCATCACACTATTGACCTCACAAAGTCTAACATCAGCTAAAGGCAGCAAAATCCTTGGAGGCAAGGGATTGATGGCCACAGAAGTGTTCCTGTGCTTAAGGGGAACATGAGAAAGGGTTCAGGGAAATGCCACTGGGTCCTTTTATGTCATCGGAAAGGAGGACCAAGAGGAGAGTTAGGCATACACAATAAAGGACTCTCTGGGAATTGGGGGGGAGGCACTGGAAGATGGGGAGGGAAGGGGGAGCAGGGGATTCGGGGGAGGAGGGGGAGAGGGAACTGGTCTACCTATTAAGTTTGTATGAGCGGAAATAATAATAAAAAATGTTAAAAAAAAAAAGAACTTTGCTTGAGTTTTCTTTGGACTCTATTGAATTCTGAGTAGCAGTGTGTCTTCTGTAGACCACTTGTGTGGGTCCGCCGTGGGCCAGAGAGGCAAAGGGTCTGATGTTGTTGGCAGAATTCTTCACCTGGGGCCTGGAACTTGGCTTAGTGGCCCTCCCAAGCTCCAGGGATGGAGGAATGTGAGCAAGTCCTGTCCAGTTGGTCGGACAGGCGGGTGGGAGGAAGAAAGGGGCTGGGGCCCGGGGGCGCTACCACAGGCCTAAGCCCGAGGCGGGCCGGGGCGTGGCGCAGGGACACTGGGCGACCTGGGGGCTGCTGTGGGGCGGGACGGACTGGACCAGACGGGCTCACTCACCTGGGGATGGCAGCGCGGACCGAGGCAGCGCGGGAGGGAGAAAGGGGAGTGTCAGTCTTAACTAGATGCTTCCCCCTGCACACCGCATCCATGGATCTAATGGCTGCCATTCCAGTTCATTTCAGCTGGCAACTTCACATATACAAGAAACACATCTGTGAGGAACCATTCCATTCAGGCAGACCACTAAGCAAGCATGTAGTAGATTGTCTTAAATAGATGATTGATTGGGGCAGAAACCCACAGTGGGTGGGACTCTGGGAAGTAAGATAATATAAAGAGAGTTGCTCTGTATTTTGGCAGACTAGCAAGCTAGAAAGCCATGTTAACCCTTACTCCTCTCTCGGCTCTTGAGTTTGTACATGCTTCAAAAGTAGACTGCAACCTGAAATTGTAAGCCAATAAAATAGCCTCCTTCTTCGAGGCGTCCATGGTGGTTTCCCGAATTCGTCCATGGTTCTACACAGACAGAGACACACACACACACACACACACACACACACACACACACGTACACATGCACAATTGAATAAATAATAATAATAATAAAATTTTTAAAAATCACATAAAATAGCCTCCTTCCCTGAATAATTTGAGTCCACATTGGCAACATTCTTGGGCACAGTAGAAATGAATCGTATTTACAAACTGAAGTGTTCATTCCTTCCACAGATGCACAGGAGTGTATCCAGTGCCCAATTCAGGAGCATCCAAACAGTGACAGAAACCAGTGCCTTCCCAAGACAGTGATCTTCCTGGCATATGAGGATTCTCTGGGGATGGCCCTGGCCACCGTGGCTCTTAGTTTCTCTGTGATGACAGGTATGGTTTGGGGGTTACTTATGAAATACAAAGACACACCAATTGTGAAGGCAAATATCCGAACTCTCAGATACGTCCTGCTCATCTCCCTCCTCCTCTGCTTCCTCTGTGCCTTGCTCTTCATTGGCCGCCCTAACATGCCCACCTGCATCCTGCAGCAAGTAACATTTACACTTGTGTTCACTGTGTCTGTTTCCACTGTTTTGGCCAAAACCATGACTGTCATCCTGGCTTTCAAGGTCATGAAACCAGGAAGAACCATGAGGTGGGTGCTGGTCTCAGGCGCCTCTAACTCTGCCATCCCTATCTGCACTCTGATCCAGCTCGTTCTCTGTGGAGTCTGGCTGGGCACATCTCCTCCCTTTGTTGACACAGATGTCCACTCTGAGCCTGGCCACATCATCATCTTCTGCAACAAGGGCTCAGTCACTGCCTTCTACTGTGTCCTGGGATACCTGGGCTCTCTGGCCCTGGGGAGCTTCACTCCGGCTTTCCTGGCCAGGAACCTGCCTGACACCTTCAACAAAGCCAAGTTCCTGACCTTCAGCATGCTGGTGTTCTTCAGTGTGTGGGTCACCTTCCTGCCTGTCTACCACAGCACCAAGGGGAAGGTCATGGTGGCTGTAGAGGTATTCTCCACCTGGCCTCCAGTGCAGGGCTGCTCATCTGCATCTTTGTGCCTAAGTGCTGCATTATTCCCATGAGACCTAAAAAGAATTCCTTGAAAATCTTAAAAAATAGAAACACTCTGTGAGAAACAGTCCATGTGATTAAGTGCAGTCAAGTTATAGAAATTCAAATAATTCATATATCTTATTCTTGAAATGGCTTAAGCCAATATAATTAGCTGCCTCTTCATCAGCAAGTTTAATTTCTTTCATAAAAACTGTATTTGTACCACACTCCTATAATAAACCACCAAGGTTCATACACACAGGTCACACTTCAGACTACCATGGTTGAAAGTGTTTATATGAGTTCATTTGTGTCTGACTTATCATCTTGTAGTCTATGTGAAGACTCAAAATTTGAGCTCATCCCCAGAGAGAACTGAGGCAAGCAGTAGTGCCCAGACTATGACTTTCCTGGGAACTGAGCCCATGCCACGACTTGACCAGTGAATGTTCAGCTCCCAGAGGAACAGTTAGACCACCAGTGTCCCCTGGACCCTACCCTTCCATGGTATCTTTGCAATGGAGACAAGCTGGAGGCATTCACCCAGAGCAGGAATAGAGTGAGGCTGCCCACGCTCAACACTCCTGTGTATAACAACAGGGATGCCCCTGAGGACAAGCAGGAAAGACAACTTAAGAAGTTAACTGAGATTATGTGGCATCTCAATGACCTCATAAGAGGCAGATAAAAGGTAACCATCCTGCAAATGGGAGACTGACCCCCCTCACTATGGTCTCCTACTCTTATTCCATCTACCTTTGGATCTACTCTTATAATAAGACTCTATTTTAACAGCCTTTTATCTCTGGCTAGGAGGTGACATCCAATACCCATCAGGATGGAACCAAGGGTGGTGTGGGAACAGCAAAACTGGAAGAAAAGAAAACAACAAACCATAATTCAGAGCATCAGAGACCCTACGTTAATCACCAGGAACCAGGCCAGCCAAATCTCTCCCCATCCCAAAGCTCAGGGAAACTTGCAGAAGAGGGGGTGGTAAGATTGTAAGAGCCTAAAGATGGGGAGGAGCAACGATATGCAAGATATTCCACACAAGTTAGGGCCGAAGTAATCATAATAGGACTTTGCATGACCAACATATCATTGACCTCCCCAAAGGCTAGCATGGATCACAGGCACTAGGATCCTTAGACACAAGAGATTAACAGCCACAATAGTGTTCCTATACTAAAGGGGAACACAAAAAAGAGCACTAGCCAATGCTACTGAGTCCTTACACCTCATCAGAAGAGGAGGACCCAGAGGAAAGTTTGACATGCACAGTAAAGGATGCTCCAGGAATGCGGGGAAGGGGGAGAAGGGGGCACTGGGAGAAAGGGAGGGAAGGGGAAAGGAAAGGGAAAAGGGGGGAGGGAGCAAAGCGATCCCGGGAGGGGTGGAGGGAGGAAGGGGAACGGGGTACCTCTCAAGTTTGTATGAGTGGAAAAAAAAGAAAATTGAATAAATTACTTATTTCCTGAAAAAAAAAGTTTACTAAGGTTGCTTGGCATCTCAATGACCTGACAAGAAGCCAACTGGTAGGCCACAGGGGCAACAGAGACCTCAACAAACAGGCAATCAAATAGACCTCCCCTCAAGAAAGATCAATGTGCTTATTACAAGGAGACTGGACATTGGAGAAATGAATGTTCCAAACGGGACCAAATGGGAAAAACAAGACAGACCCCAATCCTTAACATAGAAGAGAAAGACTGAGAGTGTCAGGGCTCTCAACCCCTCCCAGAGCCCCCGGTAACATTACAAGCATATGGGAAACAATCTCATTTCTTCTGAACACTGGGGCCCACTTATGAGTTCTGAGGAATGATCAAGGGCCCCTAAAGAAGAACCAAATAAAGGTTCAGGGGGCTATAGGCTTTGCCTTCTGTCCTTGGACCACTGATCAGAAAATTGACCTGAGGGGAAAAACTATTAGTCATTCATTTATAGGCACCCGACTACCCTTACCCCCTCTTGAGAAGAGATCTCCTTTGCTGAAGGTGCAATTCACTTTTACTAGAAAGAACATTGAGATCAGGACCCTGGCACTGCCTCAGTATCCTCTCCTAGTGATGACTGTTCTCCTGGGAGAGGAATACCTTCTTCTTAATCACCCGCCTTTGGGGGAAATTGAGTCAGCACTGCTGCAAAATTCAAGCACCAGATTCCCTCTGTCTGGGCAGAAATCAACTCCCCCAGGCTAGCCAAGCATCTGCCTCCAACTGTAATAGAACTCAAGAGTTCTGTCACCCCCATTAATGTGAGGCAGTATCGTATGTCATCAGAAGCCAGAAGAGGCATCAAGATCCACATAGACCAATGGCTGGAGGCAGGCATTTTAGTTCCTTGTCAATATGCTTGGAACACCCCTCTCTTACCTGTCAAAAAGCCTGGAACTGAGGACTACCGTCCAGGACCTGAGGGAAGTTAATAAGAGAGAGGATACAGGACATTCATCCCATGCTCCCAAACCTCTACACCCTCCTCAGCCTCCTTCCACCTGGGAAACAGGTCTACTCAGTGCTGGATTTAGAAGATGCTTTTTTCTGCTTCCTGCTGGCCAAGATCAGCCAGCACATTTCTGCCTTTGAGTGGACGGATTGGGAAAAGAGATTTAGTGGACCATTGACTTGGACACATCTACCACAAGGGTTTAAGAATTCTCCTACCGTGTTTGATGAAGCAGTGAGATTGTAAGAGCACAAGGATGGGAGGAGTCATGATATGCAAGGTACTCCACACAAGTTAGGGCCTAAGCAATCATAATTGGACTTTGCATGCCCTGCGCAATGTCCAACACACTATTGACCACACAAAGTCTAACGTTTGCTAAAGGCACTAGGATCCTTGGCAGAAAGGGATTGGCAGCCACAGTAGTGTTCCTATGCTTGAAATGCCACTGGGTCCTTGCACCTCATCAGAGAGGAGGACCCAGAGTAGAGTTTGGCATGCTCATTAAAGGATGATCTGGGGATGGGAGAGGGAAGCACTGGGGGATGGGGAAGGAAGGGGGAGGGAAGGGGGCACAGGAGTGAGGGGTGGAGGGAGGGAAGGGATGGATGTACCTGTTAAGTTTGTATGAGTGGAAATAAAATAAATAAATAAATAAATAAAAAGAACTCTGTGCTAAATCCATCTGGTCCAGGACATTTTTTGGTGGGATGATTTCCTCATATGTTATAGGACTATTTAAATAATTCAAAATTTCCTGCTTCAATTTAGATAAGTTATGCTTATTTAGGAATTCATTCATTTCTTTTCACAGAGTAAAAGTTTTTAAAATATGACATTATAATTCTCTGAATTTCTTGAGTGTTGATAGTGATAACTCCATTTTCATTTTTAATTTTGTTAATTTGGATTTTCTCTCTCTTGCTTTTGGTTAATTTAGCTAGGAGTATATCAATCTTACTGATTTTTTCAAAGAACCAGCTTTTTGACTGGTTGATTCTCTGTATCCCTTTCCCTATCTCAATTTCGGATATTTCTCTCCTGATTTTACTCATTTCCTCTCTTCTACTGCTTTTGGGATCGGATTGTTCTATTGTCTCTAAAGCTTTAAGCTGTATTGTTAAGTTATTCACTTGTGATGTTTCTATTTTTTTTTTATGTTTCTATTTTTTGATGTAGGCACTACTCAGGCTGGATGGTGGGAGGGGCTGGGAGGAGAGGGTGACCTGGGTCCTGGTGGAAGTCCCTAGGAAGCAGGCTGCCTTACCCAGACCACGAGGGAAGGAGCGACCTAGAGTTCCAGGCGGCGGAAGGGGGGAGGGGGCTGTTGTTTGTGTTCTTGATCTTGGCCATTCTGAATGGGGTAAGATGGTATCACAGGGTTGTTCTGATAATCAAGGAAGTTGAGCATCTTTTAAGGTATTTGTTTGACATAACAATTTCTTTTTGAGTGAAATCCTTGTTTAATTACAGAGCCCATTATTGTTATGTTTTTGCCTGGTTATACGAGCTCAATAGGTACCCCCCTCTTCTCCTTCCCCTTTCTTTCCCCTTCTTGTTGACCCCCATTCCACTCTACCCCCAATCCTATTATCTCCCCCTCCTCCTCACACATTTTTCTTCCCTCCTCCTCTCTTGGTGCTTTCTCCTTTCTCCCTCCCATCATTCAGAGCATCTGTTTATATGGATGCACTGAATCTTCCTCTGAGTTGTCTACACTAGTGAGGGTTCAGGACTCAATGGTACAACTCAGGGCCCCTTCTTGGGCTTCCTGCTACTATAGGAATTCTACAATGACTGTTTAACCCCTTTCCTCTAAGGATTCTATTGCCTGAAGCCTTCTCCCCTGTGACCCGTGCTAGACTTTGGGGCGTTGTTGACAGGTCAGGGAAGGTCCAATCAGAGTGTGGCTGTATCCTGGCTGCTGCAACCCTGGCATGTGTGGAGTATCTTGCATATCGTTGGTCCTGCCCATCTTTAGGCTCTTACAATCTTGCCAACCCCTCTTCAACAATGTTCCCTGAGTTTAGGATGGGGAGAGATTTGGCTGGTCTGTTCCAGGTGAACATTGTAGAGTCTTTGGTGTTTGAATTATAGTTTGTTGTTGTTTTCAGTTTTGCTGTTCCTTAACTGCATCCTGATTCGTTGTCAAGGTCATCTCCTAACCAAAGATAAAAGACTGTTTAAATGACGATCTTAATATAAGAAGAGACTCAAGGGTAGGTGGAAGAATAGGACTAGAACATAGCAGTGAGAGGGGTCAGTCACCCAATTGCTGGTTGGTTACCATCTAACTGCCAGTCCCTCTACCCTTCCTGACTGGGGAGATCAAACCTGTTAAGTCCCAAGTGAACATGAGGGGACATGAGAGTGACCTGCATCAGATGTCTTGCTACTTACATGTAGTACATGATCGTGGCCTAATTTCTCTATTGAAGTGTGTTCTTTTGTGTCCTTTCTTTTGAGGTCTTCTTTCTCCTTCTCTCCTATTTATATTTCTTTGCGATTATAGTGGATATTACAGAGATTTAGCTCTGAGTATGTCATTAAATGGACTATACACGTCTTTTATTTCCTTGGTTAAATTTATTCTAAGGCATTTTATTTTCTTGTAGTGATGGTGAACGGGATAGATTCTCTCGTTTCCTTCTCTCTCAGCTTGTTTGTCTCTGATATACAGGAAGGCTACTGTTTTTTATGTTGATTTTGTAGCCTGTCACTTTACTGAAATTGTTTATTAATTCGAATAGTTTCTTAATGGAGACATGTGGATCTCTCAAATATAGAATCATCTCTGCAAATAGGGATACACTGACTTATTCCTTTCTTATCTGTGTCCCTTTTATTTCTTTCCTTGCCTTATTGCTCTAGCTAGGACTTGAAGCACTGTTGTAGGCCAGAGCTGCAGCCTCGAGACCAGGGCTCCCCCAGACCAGGTGGAGAACAGAAACACACAACTCTCTAGGCTGAGTGAATCTGGACCCGTTTACTGAAACTTTTGTGACAGCTTTTATACAGAAAATTTTGGGGTAAAGAATGTTGCACCTACAAATAGACATATAATTTCCTAGTCAGCAATCACCTTCAGGAAGGACATTTTTTCAAGAACCTAACCCATTGCTTCAGGGTAAAGACACATAACAGAAATATTCTCCCAGTACTTCCAAATCTAGCTAATCTATAATGCTCCACCAGATAGCCATGGGGCTGAGCCCACATAGTCGTCATTGTTTTAACAGAGACTGCATTTTTAAAATACACAGAGGAAGATTGAGTTCCTTTTGACTTCAACAATTAACTATAGGTGTGCCCAACATTCCATAAGTCCCAGTGTGAGCTTTTGCTGTTGTCCTGTCCAGGTTGGTCCTCTCAGTCAGGTGGGTTGACATGGGCACCAGGCATGGCACCAGGCATGGCAGCTGGTTCTAGCTTGGGAAGTTGCATGCAGCTCATGCAGTACAGGCCTGCCTGGTCCATTCCTCCTACATATCCATCCTTTTTGGCACCCAGCAGGAGCCAGAGTTCCTTTTGCTCTGATTTTGTTGACCCCGCCTCAGAGGGGGTCCAGCATAATGGACTGATGCCTGTCTTAGGCCAAATACCAACCGCATATGGAACCATAACCCACCATCGGTCATCAGCCCTGGAAGGACCTCACCTCTGGAAGGCATGCCAGGATATGTGGGTAGTAGATTAGACCAAGGCCTCATGAATCTCTGCAATCCAAGCTTGAACCATGTCTCTGGGGGGGGGCATGGCTTGGATATTCAAGGGCCATAAGCATCTGTAGCATGGTCTTGTTGATGGAGCACTGCTGAGAGATGTGCTGAAGGAAACACTTAAGCAATATAATTATTAAAAGAATAACTCTTCCTATAATAGCATCCGTCCATTCCTTTAATAGTAAGGTCGTTTATGTCTTCCTTTGAGGAATTCCAGAAGTATATTGCCATCAGTTGTTGATGACCCGTCCATGAACCATGCGTTCTCCAAACCTGGGGCCATTCTGTCGGACCCCATATTGCCAATGCCAAGGGTGTCTCTTTCGGGGCAGAGGCGATAATTGGTGGGGGTGCACTCAGATGGTCCATCTCTGTGATTTCCCATAAGAGTGCTGTTTGGGAAAAGGAAGACATGGCCCCCTTTGCTACCGACATGGATACTCCCAGTTTGGATTGCAAATACCATCTCCAGTGGACAGTCTTGGCATCTAGACTTTCTGGCATGATGGTCTCTTCCTCGGTCTTCAGCCAGGGTAAGAGGGCTATCACGGTTCCTTTTAAAGTTCTAGTGAACAGATAGCATAGTCTCATACTTCTGGAATTTCTGAGTTAATTCATAGGTTGGAATTTTACACACCTATGTTTTAAGATTCTTGAAGTTGTTCTCTAATTTCTTTAAAATCAGTGTATACATTCTGGCTAACAAGTCTACTTATTGTGAGTGACTAGACATGAAATCTTTATTTAGAATTTGACTTAAAGGTAAAAAGCAGGCTTTTTCTCTAGATCAGAGAGCAGGAAACTAGTCCCAAAAAACCCTAAGAACAGGTAGAATGCACTCCCAATTCCCAGAAGAATTCCTCCTGCCAGGGGCAAAACTTAAATTACCTAAAAAAAAAAACTAAGAATAGGTAGAAGGTACACCCAATTCCCATAATTTCTCCTGCCAGAGGCAAAACTGAAATTACCTAGGAAAAAAATGCCTAGCATCTGCCCATGGGGTTACTGTGATCTTCCCCAGGGAACAGGCTTCAGGCCCCCAAATAGGCAGAGATACAATTCCAATATTTTACTTATCTTTCTTATTTATATCAAATAATGCCACGTCCTTTTTCCAAAGAATGTTACTTTGAATCCATCTTTTCCAAACTGAGACCTATTCTAACAGATTGGTCAGATAAGGACCCAGCAAAGCACAATATTGAACAGGAGTAGGAGTGGTGACAGTGGACAGCCTTGTCTCATTCTGGATCTAAATTGGAATTCTTCAAATTTTTCCCTACTTAGAATGATGTTTGCTTTAGGTTTGTGTGTGTGTGTGTGTGTGTGTGTGTGTGTGTGTGTGTGTGTGGTGTGTATACACTCACATATATCCTTCATCAAGTTGAGATAGGCCCCCCCCATTCCTGTTTTCTCCAAAACTTTTATCATGAAGGGATGCTGGATTCTGTCGAATACCTTTTCTGCATCGATTGAGAAGATCATATGATTTGGTTTTTGAGTCTTAATATGATGAATCATATTTATTGATTTATGTATGTTAAACCATCCTTGCATTCCTGGTATGAACCCAACTTGATCATGGTATATGATCCTTTGGATATGTTTTTAGATTGGTTTGCTAGTATTTTATTGAGGATTTTTCCATCTGTGTTCATTAGTAAGACTGGTCTATAATTCTCTTTCTTTGACATGTCTTTTTTTGCCTTTAGATTCAGAATTATATTGCTTTTGAAGAAAGAATTTGAGAGTGTTCCTGCTTTCTCTTTTTTATGGAATAATTTGAGGAGGAGTTGTGTTAGTTCTCCTCTAAAGGCCTGGTAGAATTCTGCATGGAAACCATCTGGTCCTGGGCTTAATTTAGTTGGGAGACATATAATGATTTCAATTTTTCTGTATATATGAGGTTTGATTTGTGTCCTAGTACATGATCTGTTTTCTAGAATGTCTCATGAGCTGCTGAGTAGAATGTGTATTCGTGAGTGTTCAGATGAAGTGTTCTGTAGATATCTGTAAGGTCCATTTGATTCATGGTTTCATTTAACTCCAATGAGTCTCTGCTTAGCTTTTGGTCCATTGACCAGTCCAATGGTATGAGTCAGCTATTGAAGTCTCCTACTTTTACTGTGTTTGAGTTAATTGGTTGTTTTGTCTCCTGTAGTGTTTGTTTCATGAGTTTGGGTGCTTCCAGGTATGGGGCATATATGTTAAAGACTTTAAGATTTTCTTGCTGGAATTTTTCCTCTACTAAGATGAAGTATCCATTTGCATCTCATATGGTTTGTTTGAGTTTGAAATCTATTTTGTCTGATATTAAGATGGCAACTCCTGCTTGTTTCCTGTTTGCGTTTGCTTGGAGTATTTTTGAACATCCTTTACCCTGAGAAAGTACTTATCTTTCAAGGTGAGGTATGTTTCTTGGAAGCAGAGAATTGATGTTTGATCCAAGTGATAAGCCTGTTGATCCCATTGACACTTGAAATTTTCATTGAAAGGTGCTTAATGGTTCCCGACATTTCATTGATCTTGTGGTGTTTCTCCTTTTTCAGTCCCTCATTCAGCTGATATTATTTATTCTTTTTGGCTTCTTTGATGTGTTTATCTTTCTTTTCAATCTTTCACATTTCTTCCAGTGTTCTCTATAGCCCTGGCTTAATAGCTATATGGTCTTTTAGCTTGTTTTTTCATGAAATATTTTTTTCATCTTCTATTATGACCAACAGTTTTGCTGGAGATAATAATCTGGGTTGGCATTTGTGTTCACCTTGTATTGTGTCTCTCCAGGTGCTTCTGGCTTTTACCATTTGTATTAAGAAGTCAGTTGTTATTTTGATGGGTTTACCTTTATATGTGACTTGTTGCTTTTGTCTTGCATCTCTTAAGATCTTGTATTCAATGTGTACATTTGGTGTGTGGCCTATTATATGCCATGGGGTGTTTCTTTTTCCCTGAGTATTTGGTGTTCTGTATGCCTCTTGAATTTGGATAGGTATCTCTTTTTTAGGTCAGAGAAATTTTCCTCTGTTGTCTCATTGATTTTACATGGTGGATCTTCCTTTTGTGTATATGTTTCTGGGATACCCATGATCCGTATGTTGGGTCTTTTGCTGATGTCCCAGAGTTGCTTATGTTCCATTCGAGTGTGCTTTTCAGCTTACAAGTTTCTCTCATTGACTTATGAACCTCATCTATCTTATCTTCCAGTTCTGAGACTCTGTCTTCTACATGATCAGTTCTATTTTTGAGACTCTCCATTGAATTTTTTATTACACTGTTTAGATTATTTTGTTCCAATATTGTTTCAGTCGGGTTTTTTTTCAGTATTTTTAGTTTGTTTATAGATCACCTTGTGGTTTTTTCTGTGTTTTGAAATCTGTTTTCAAGCTCTCTGTTTTCATTCTGTTTGTTTCTTGTTCGTTTGTGTATTCTTGAATTCTTCCCTGGGTTTGTTGTGTTCTTGAAATGTGTTTAGGCATTTATCTATGTCCTCTTCCAACTGTTTGATCACATTTATAATTTATCTTTGAAATTCATTGACTTGGTTATTGTTCTCTTGAATACCTTCCAATGGGCTATCCTTTATGGGATCTGAAGCTTTATCTTCAGTGATATTGAGGGGAGATATGATTTCTTGGATTCTTGTACTGCTTCTGTTTTTCCTGCAAGATGGTGGCATTTTTAAGATGAGCAGATGTTGATTGTACATTTACTTGAAGTCACTCTGGGATGCTATTTTTCAGCACTTAGATGATCACATTGTCTAGGTTTGTCTTTGTGTTAAGTAACAGCTGTTTGGGTGTTCACTTGCAAGAAAAGTGATTCTAGTGTTCTCTTGCTTCTCAGATGGGTCTTCTGAGGTGACTATTCTTTTGCTTTGTGGAGGCCTTTTCTCTCTTTATACTTTGAAGTTTGGTGCTGTATGAAGTCTTCTGCTTCAGCTTATTTTCTCTATGTGTGTGATTAGCATGGGTAGGTGGTAGAGGGGAAAGAAAGAGGTTGCCAGCGTCTCCCAGAATGCAGGCAGGCTCAGCAACTCAGACACGCAGTGCACGTGGATCCAGTCCATAGACATACAGCCCAGGAGCCTGGACCAGAGAAAAACCTTCAGCCAGGCCTCTAATGTCTTTTGATGGTTCAATAAATGTCCACCATGCTATGATTCCCTGGAACATACTGAGTTTAGCTCCTTTGTCTGAGGGGCATCTCTGAGAACACTGTGGAGTGAGGGTCGCAACCTCACCACTGTGCTGCATGCAGAGCATCTGCCTTCACGTGTTCAAAACCCTTCATGTTAATTGCCCTTAGGAAGGATGCTGCTGCAGTTGTCATGGAAACCCTTGCAGTTCTGTAGTTCTTAGGCTCTATGGCACATCGGCCATTCCATAATTAAATCCACTCACAGGCTGTCATATAGCTGGGCACAGAGGTCAACTTGACTATTGTGGGTTTGAGCTCTAAGCATATTTGTTGAGAATTAGTGGTTGAGTTAGGCCCAGAGCAAACCTGCAGGAGATTGTCTAGCTGATGGCGAATGCCCAGCCTATGATGGGTGGCACTAGGCCCTGGAATAAATCATGGAGAGCTCATTGAGAAAGTCAGCATCCTTCTGTTCACTTGGCCAGACATGCTGGTCTGGCAAGTAATGATTGTCCATCTCTCAGCCATTATGTGGTGATGGTGTGGCCAAGTCCCTCGGCCCTGTTGTTGGTACATGCTCTCCCGTCAAGCTGGACTGAGAACTGTAACCAGGCATCATAAGAGAGAATAAACCCTTGTTCCCTTAAGCCATTTGATGATCATTTATCAGCAACCATGCAGGCTGACTGCATCACAGGCTCAGACTGAGAATGGCTAAATCTGGAGGAATTAGTTTCTCCAGTAACTTGCCACTGGACTCGAGGTTGATAATGGCTCTAAGATTGCCTGGAATTAAAGATCTTAGTTTTGTGTCTGACTTAACATTTGGACCTGCTTTATGAGTCCCATCCCTCATCAGGGAACAACAGAGCTCATTCTGTGTTTAGCCTGTTTCTGATATTTGATCTTTTTTGATTGTGCTCTTTTCCAAGTACTTTTTCTTCCCTTTTGAAATTTCCAAAGGTTCTCATCTTTATTACTTTTTTTGTGGTTTTGGTTTTTCTACTTAAAATTGTTCTAAAGTTTGAAATTTTATGCAGGGATACAATGAGTTTATATTTTCACACGTTAATGCCAATTACATACCCTCTCCTTGTCGCTGTCCTGCAGCAACTTGAAACAGAACCCGAGGGGAGGTGTGAGGATTGCAATTCAGACACAAGTGTCTTTTCATAGGAGGGCATGCCTTGCAAGCAGACAGCAGGCAGCCCCAAATATTTATTTCTCACAATGTTTATACAGAAAGACTAGATGCTAAAAATAGACTGATGGAATAACACAAAATGCTTAAATGTGGAAACATAAAAACAATTCAACAATAAACAGGTACACTTAGCCATGGAAGCATTTCCTTGTGTCCCATAGAAACCAAAAGATCCACCAAGCATATCCATAACACAATCAAAGTGCACCAGCACTCAGAGTTCATGTACTGGCCATGGAATTTATAACAACCATCAGCAAATATGCTCCCCACATCTTTTCCATGTCATTCTTCCCTAGCAGTCTCCCTCCTGCTTTCTTTCTTTTACGCATGTGCAGCCCACTGAGTTTCATTGCCATCCTAGCTGTGTTGGTGTCAGAGAAAAGCTTCCCCAGCCCCACTCTTCATGCAATGGGAGCCTTGTGCTCTGGTGATTAGGCCACGGATAGACATCTGTTTTCTCCCATGCTGACATCTTTGCCACACCAGCACATGCACAAAAACTCTCATATGCCATGCTACCCTGAAGCACTAAATAAAAAAAATGCTTCACACACACACACATACACACACACACACACACACACACACACACACACACACACAACCACACCTTTTCTAATATTTCTCTAAATGAAAATCAAACTAAATCAAATCAAGATAATGTTGTTTATAGTCTTCATTCACATACCAAGGGGAAAATCTATGGGCATCTTTCACACTGAATAGACACATTTCCCACTAATAAAGAGTGAGAACACACTGGGTCCACTCAACAGCTCCATGACATAATTAAATGCAACTTAACCCTACTCATGATGCCCTTCTGTCTGGCATGTGCTCTTGGGACAATTCCCATTCACAGCACTAAGAGTGTCATTCTGGGATTGTATCTGGAAGTAGTGGTATACATGAATGGAAACATGAATTTTTAACTTCCTGTTTCATAAATTGTAAGATGCATTTTGAATCCCTTATTGTCATCTTCCCAGGAATGTACCTTGGTAATTGACTTTACATTGGCATACTTCTTACCAACAGGATTTGGAAAATAAATTGAAGACTCCACACCTGTCTAGTACATGTAAATGCTATCTTGCTCCTCTCAAAATGTCCTGCCAGTTTATCTAACTTGTTGGGATGCAGAGTTATTTGCTAAACTTAATGAGTTATTCGAGAATTTTCTCACCATATACTTAATAAGGGAGGACACTGTGCAAGAGGGGTATCTGATTTTTTAAGACTTCAAGAACCTTGTTCTGGCAGAAGCGTTTCCCTAAACAATATCACCTGACTGTGAAATTAAAATGTCTAACAAATATCTTAAAAAATGCTCCACTTCTTTAGCCATCAGGGAAATGCAAATCAAAACTTCCCTGAGATATCATCTCACCCCGGTCAGGATGGCAAAAATCCACAATACAAACAGCAAAAAATGCTGGAGAGGATGTAGAGAGAGGGTAACTCTGCTACATTGCTGGTGGGAATGCAGGCTCATACAGCCACTATGGCGAGCCATCTGGAGATTTTTAAAGAAATTAAAGATTGAAATGCCATATGACCCTACTATTCCACTTTTGGGAATAACCCCCCATGCAGCAGAGGTTCACCTCGATAGCACAAGCACGACATGTTCATAGCAGCACTGTTTACAATAGCAAAGTCATGGAATCAACCCAAATGTCCAACAGTTGACGAGTGGATAAGGAAACTGTGGTACATCTATACAATGGAGTACTACTCAGCCATCAAAAATGATGAATTACTGGAATTTGCCGGGAAATGGATGTCATTAGAAACAATTATATTAAGTGAAGTATCCCAAACCCAGAAAATTTTTAATACATTTTTTATTAGTTCTGCTCATACAAACTTAATAGGTAGACCAGTTCCTTCCCCCCCTCCTCCCCCCTAACCCCCTGCTCCTCCTCCCTCCCTCCCCATCCCCCAGTGCCTCCCCCCCAATTCCCAGAGGGTCCTTTATTGTGTATGCCTAACTCTCCTCTTGGTCCTCCTCTTCGATGACGTACAAGGACCCAGTGGCATTTCCCTGAACCCTTTCCCATGTTCCCCTTAAGCATAGGAACACTACTGTGGCTGTCAATCCCTTGCCTCCAAGGATCTTGATGCCTTCAGCCGATGCTAGACTTTGTGAGGTCAATAGTGTGTTGGACATTGCGCAGGGCATGCAAAGTCCTATTATGATTGCTTCAGCCCTAACTAATGTGGAGAATCTTGCAAATCATTGCTCCTCCCATCCTTTTGCTCTTACAATCTTACCGCCCCACTTCCACAAATGTCCCTGAGCTTCAGGATGGGGGGAGATTAGGCTGGCTTAGTTCAATGTGCAAACCCAGAAAATTAAGCGCCGTATGTACTCCCTAATAGGTGGTTCCTAGTACCAAACCCACCGAGCCCACCTTGAGACACTCATAGGTAAATCTATGTATTACCTACAGTAATTGCAAGGATTATGAACAGGAGGGATGGGGTTGGAGGGCCACACCAGAAACAAGGAGAGAAGTGACCATGTTACAGCAGAGAAAATAGGCCTCCATCAAGGACTGCAAGTAAGTAATGTGACACCTGGTTAAGTTCACAGACGTTCGTTGCTGATCATTTACAACTAAAGGGGTATGATCTCACCAGAAGGGGAGGGCATATAGTCTGGAAGATAAAAAGTAACCATTTTGCAAATGGGTGATTGACTCCTCCCTCACTGAGGTTTCCTACTTTTATTACATCTACCCTTGAATGTGCTCTTTTAATAAGACTCCAGTTTAACAGCTTTTTGTCTCTGGCCAGGGGGTGACATACAGTGCCCATCATGATGGAGTGAAGGGCATTGCAGGAGCAGCAAAACTGCAAAAGAAAATCAACAAACCACAATCCAGAACTTCAGAGACTCTATATCAACCACTTAGAACTGGGCCAGACTAATCTCTCCCCATCCTGAAGCTCAGTGAAATTTGCGGAAGAGGGGGTGGTAAGAGTGTAAGAGCAAAAAGGATGGGAGGAGCAATGATTTGAAGATACTCCACACAAGTTAGGGCCGAAGCAATCATAATTGGACTTTGCATGCCCTGCGCAATGTCCAACACACTATTGACCTCACAAAGTCTAGCATCTGCTAAAGGCACCAAGATCCTTGGAGGCAAGGGATTGACAGCCACAGTAGTGTTCCTATGCTTAAGGGGAACATGGGAAAGGGTTCAGGGAAATGCCACTGGGTCCTTGTACGTCGTCGGAGAGGAGGGCCCAGAGGAGAATCAGGGATGCATATTAAGGGACTCTCTGGGAATTGGGGGGAGGCACTGGGGGATGGGGAAGGAGGGGTGAGGGGAGGGGAAGCAGGAGGTTCGGGGGGAGGGGAAGGGAGGGAGAGAACCGGTGTACCTATTTTGTATGAGCGGAAATAATAATAAAAAATGTTTACAGGGGCTGGAGAGGTGGCTCAGGGGTTAAGCCTCCGCCTTGCAGGCGGAAGGTCCCGAGTTCGGTTCCCAGATCCCACGTATAGACGCCAGGCGGAAGCGGGGGCGGCCTGCGCTTCTGGTCCTGGTAGGGCGGAGCCTGTGAATCCCAGGGCAGAAGGAAGTGGAGGCGTCCATGGTGGTTCGCGAATTCATCCGTGGTTCTACACATACACAGATACACAGACACACACACAGGCACGCGCACATACACACGCACATGTGCACAGTTGAATTAATAATAATAAAAAAAATTTAAAAAAAAAAAAAATGTTTACAAAAAAAAAAAAAACAATATCACCTGACTGTCCTCACCAAGACTTCTGCTTTCTTTAGGTGGTTATGGAAACACTACCAGTACCTGCTAGCTTGTTACTTCGCCATTGAGGAGATCAACAGGGACTCCCACCTGCTCCCCAATGTGACGCTGGGTTTCCACCTCTACCCTGCCTTGCACACTTACCACAGAACCTTGGAGAGTGCCCTGATGTGGCTGTGTGGAGGCAGCGAGCTTATCCTTAACTACAACTGCAAGAGTCATAGCCAGTCTGTCGCTGTCTTATCAGGAACAGTAACAGTCTTTTCAGCAGAGATTGCAGCCATTTTGGAGCTCTACAGAATCCCACATGTAAGTGAGTCATGGGAACTGGGGAGATGGATTTGCTTTCCTAATTCCATCTTCACTCACAGGGAAATGTGGAATATTCATGAAATTACTCCAAGTGGTTATAAAACAGCAGTCAGTGAATCCATCCCCTGGCTGTTGGGAACAGTGATTGTTGCTCTTCACAATTGTGTGCATCAGAAGTTATTCTGTCTCAGTTTTTGTGCCACATTAGTTGCTGAGGAATGGCCATACCCGCCACATCCCAAGAGGCAAACAGCACATTTTTGGTGAAAATCAATCAAATCTTCAGCCATGCTTTTTCTAAGAACAAAACTGAAGCTATAAATAGTTTGTGTATTTTCTCCCAAAGCTTTGTTTCGTCAAGGAAAACAAGTTGTATAAGGTGTGTGTGTGTGTGTGTGTGTGTGTGTGTCATGGTTTGAAATGTGTCCCCCACAGTGTCATGTGTTTGGCAAGGTCATGGAACCTTGAGAGATGGAGCCTTGCTGGAGGAAGGCAGTCACAAGTGGGCCTTGAGGTGAATTAGTCCTACCCTACCTCCAGGAGAATCTGGCTTTGGCAGCAAGCAGTCTTGCAGCTCTCAGCTTCCAAGATGTGTGCAATGAGATAGCCTCCTCCAGCTTTGGCCATCCAGCCATGCCCCCTCCACCTTGAGAAACTGTATCTCCCCTCTGGAACCATAAGCTGAATAAATCTCCCTTTCTCCCTTAAGTTGCTTGATTTTGGGTGCTTTCTCACAGCAAAACTTAAGAGTAACTGCGGCAGTGTGTGTCCACAAATTACTTTGGCTAATAATTCTGGAATACTTATCGCTACTAATATTGTGTCTAATTTCTAATGTACTCTCTGATGCCTTGTATGTTCTTCAGGTCATGTATGTATGGAAGAATGAAGCTTATATCAGGAATCATCCTCAATTCCTCTTACACCTTGCTCTTCTTCCAGAACATCAAAGGGAGTAGTCTGGCTGACCAGCTTCTTTGAAGAAACACATTCTGTGTCTTCTGAGGCTGAAATTAAAGATGAGCCATTACAAAATATACATGTTCTTTGAAGTGTGATGTAATTATACAGGCTTCAATGCCTTTGATTGCATTGCAAGCTTCATAACTCCTGAGGCATCTCCACTGCAGCTGAACACCTTCTTTATTTTTAAATTCTACTGAGCACAGACTCATTTCTTCCTGTGTTTCAAGGTGAAATTTGGAATTCTTCTTCCAATGCTAAGAGACAAAGAAAATGTTTTCTCTACAGGTGTAGAGAAACTCATATCTACAGAAGAATTGTCCTTCAGCAAATAGGTCCCTAATCTTCTAAGGGAGAGGATGTTTTCAGTTTCCAAATGCGATGACTCAGGTCACTAAAGTCCCCGAACCATGTTTTCTCTTTGCTTCTCAAGTCACCTATGGACCCTTTGATCCCATACTGAGTAACAAAAAACACTTTCCAACACTCTATCAGATGGCTGCCCAGGGCAGCAGTCTAGTCCATGGGATTGTGGCATTGTTACTGCACTTTGGCTGGACATGGGTGGACTTGTTTGTGTCTAGTGATATGAAAGGAGAGCAGTTCCTTTGGGACTTGAGGACAGAGATGGCTACAAAAGGTATCTGTGTGTTCTTTACAGGAAGACTCCCAGCTCCCTGGGATTCTCAGGCAACATTCAATGTGCTATATACTATTATCGGAAGAGACTCACAAGCTAATGTGTGCGTTCTGTATGATGACATAAGCCATTGGCTGTCCCTGTCCCTATTACGAGCATTTATTTTTCAAGAAGAGAAGGTGTGGATCATACAAAATGACTACTTGGAAGAATGGGACACTTTTTTGGATGAGAAGAACCAAATTCTGCATACTTTCCAGGGAAGTCTCTCATTTTCATCCCAGAAGGATGTCCCTGGTTTCAGACACTTTCTAAAAACACTGACATCTTCCCAGTACCCAGAAAACCTTTACTACCGTAAATTCTGTATTGACAATTTTCTTGCATGCCTCCTGGCCTTCAATGTGGAAATCATACACTCTGCCCACCAAATTATTCCTTAGCCTTTACTGATGTCAACATCGACATGATGAGCTTATCTGAGTCCACCTACTACATCCATAATGTTGTCTATGTATTGGCTCCAGTTCTCCATGAAATTCTTGCAGAGAATACAGAAATGGCATGCTCAGAAGTGGAATGCCCACCTAGGCTTCTTCCTTGGCAGGTACTCCTTTCACAGCAGGGACCAATATGAGTACCTTGCACTTGCAGGCACTTTTGAAAGTAATCTTTTTGTCTTTAAATCTACATTTTATCAACAATAGGAGTCCTATACAAACCATATATAACACTCAGACTGTTTTTCTGTGTTGGACTACAGAGCATATTTTTGGGGGGTTTTTTTTGGTTTTTTTTTTTATTATTTATTCAGCTGTGCGAATGTGCATATGTATGTGCGCGTGTGTGTGTGTCTGTGTGTGTGTGTGTGTGTGTGTGTGTGTGTGCTTGTGTGTGTGTGTAGAACCACGGACGAATTCGGGAACCACCATGGCCGCCTCCACCTCCTTCTGCCCGGGGATTCACAGGCTCCGCCCTACCAGGACCAGAAGTGCAGGCCGCCCCCGCTTCCGCCTGGCGTCTATTCGTGGGATCTGGGATCCAAACTCAGGACCTTCCGCCTGCAAGGCGGAGGCTTAACCCCTAAACCTCCTTTCCAGCCCAGGACTACAGAGCATATTGTAAGACAGTATTCCTGGAAAGAAAAAACATCACAGATAGGAATTCAACAACTGATGAAAATAAGGACTGAATTCCAAATTGCTGAACAATTGTATTTGTATTTATGCTATTGTATTTAGGGCCATGAGTGATGGTTACTTAAAGGAACCGAGATATATTAAAGACATGTAGATAAATTACTAAAAATCATGTGGATATGGAATGATTAATTCCCTCTACTCCTGGTTGAAATCCCTTCTACAAGGGATAATGTGAAACATGTCAGAAGATGGATGAGCACCAAAGTGCAGGATGGAGGAGACTAACCCTGGAAGTAGCCAAGGGCATTCAACAGTAGAATCATATTTTTACTAGTAATTACAGGGACTTTAATTGTCTCTAATCATTTCAGAGAAATTCTATCTCCATTTAACTTCAGTGCATACCAACCCACAATGGCCCACTGTTAAGTTCCCTAATCTTGTAAGGCCTAAGAAAAGGGAAATCAAGTTATCACATGACTATTTAATACTTCTCTAGAAAAATATATTCTTCAAAGGAAGATGTGCTTGCTGAATACAACTGTCATCTTGACGATTTGGACACATCTGTGATGAATTGTTAGGTGAGGCAAGCCTTAAGCTGGCCTGAAGAGAACTGATGTAGGAAGAACCGTTCCCTGGTCTGGTGAATGAGTGGAGATGGTTCAGTAATTTGCTTTTTTGACATGATTTTGGCAGATTTACAATCCACCAAATATGGACTGTCACTCTCTCAGCAAATCATGTGGATATGGAATGAAAATTCCCTCTACTCCTGGTGTTCAAATGAGCTCTCTTGTGAGACTGAAGAATGTACAAGGGCAGTCCTAAGCAATAACACTTTCTTTTTCCCTTAAACTGCCTGGTCCTCATGTTACAGCAGAGAAGATAGGCCTTCAAAGAATGCAAGTAAGTAATGTGACACCTGGTTAAGTTCACAGACGTTCGTTCCTGATCATGTACAACTGAGGGGGTATGATCTCACCAGAAGGGGAGGGCATATAGTCTGGCAGATGAAAGGTGATCATTTTGCAAATGGGTGACTAACCCCTCCCTCACCGAGGTTTCCTGCTTTTATTACATCTACCCTTCAATGTGCTATTATAACAAGACTCCAGTTTAACAGCTTTTTGTCTCTGACCAGGGGGTGACATACAGTGCCTATCGGGATGGAGTGAAGGGCCTTGCAGGAGCAGCAAAACTGCAAAAGAAAATCAACAAACCACAATCCAGAACTTCAGAGACTCTATATCAACCACATAGAACTAGGCCAGCCTAATCTCCCCCCATCCTGAAGCTCAGGGACATTTGCGGAAGAGGGGGCGGTAAGATTGTAAGAGCAAAAGGATGGGAGGAGCAATGATTTGCAAGATTCTCCACACTAGTTAGGGCCGAAGCAATCATAATAGGACTTTGCATGCCCTGCGCAATGTCCAACACACTATTGACCTCACAAAGTCTAGCATCAGCTGAAGGCACCAAGATCCTTGGAGGCAAGGGATTGACAGCCACAGTAGTGTTCCTATGCTTAAGGGGACCACGAGAAAGGGTTCAGGGAAATGCCACTGGGTCCTTGTACATCATCGGAGAGGAGGACCAAGAGGAGAGTTAGGCATACACAATAAAGGACTCTCTGGGAATTGGGGGGGAGGCACTGAGGGATGGGGAGGGAGGGAGGGGGAGCAGGGGTTTCAGGGGGAGGAGGAGGGAGGGAGGGAACTGGTACTACCTATTAAGTTTGTATGAGCGGAAATAATAAAAAATGTATTAAAAAAAAACTGCCTGGTCCTGAATTTATGGGTGCAAACAAACTACAACATGGTGTCCAAATCTGTTTGCTATTGTGTGGATTTGTAGAGGAGTCTATTTTAATTTTTTTTGAAGGCTTATCAGTTACAGTAGTGAAGAATCCTCTGATCCATTAAAAATTGACATGACATGTAGTTGTACAAGACCTCTCTGTGACCCACTGGTAAAAGACAGTTTGCATGTGCCCCAAGTTCTTTGACTTTTTAAGAACGTACACATAAATGCAACCTATGTTCTACCTTGGAGTGGAAGACTATGGTAACTGATTTGGGATTTCTTTAATTTCATAGACTAATGTCTCTATGTCAAATTGTGAGATTCACCCACTGGGGATATCAATGTCAAGATATTTAATTTGAATATATATCAGAGAAAAATTAATGATAAATAATTAATATAAACATGCCCTTGGAGCCTAGCATTGTCTTATAGAATGGAAGATAGCTAAGGCACCATGGGTGCCAAACATGTGATATGGACTTATTCAGATGCTTTATTTATAATTAGGAATTAATCAACAGTGAGGATTATTTTGTTCCCACAGCTGTATCATAGGCTCCAAGGTTAATGATAGATTAAATACTTGATTATCATGATGACTTAAGAGGCATATTTAAGTTACATGGACAAGTTCCTCATGAAAGCCAAAATAAATTCAGTGCCTCTTTTTCAGAAAAGTCTTCCTCGGCTGACCTGGGAAACTCCAGGCATGTCTACTATGATTACTGTTCATGGCACAGTGGAAGTATTCAGAGCATGTGCCGATTGGACATGTCATGACAGTGAGCTAACTTTCTGTCACCTAACCAACACATTATATTGGATGCAATTACATTTGTGCTATGTCCATGGGAACTACAGTTCATGTGACTTGAGCCTACTATAAGATACTATAGCACTAACACCCAACAAAAATAAAACCAGAGGATATGGAAAAAAACATAGGATTTTCTTTTTTCTTTTTTTTTTCTTTTTTTTTTGTCAGAGTTACTAAGTGACCTGATCTAGATCCATTTTTTTATTATTAATACATTTTTATTATTATTTCAGCTCATACAAACACCAGTTCCCTCCCTCCCTCCTCCTCCCCCCGTACCCCCTGCTCCTCCTCCCCACCCCCTCCCTTCCCATCCCCCAGCGCCTCCCGCCCCAATTCCCAGAGTGTCCTTTCTTGTGCATGCCTGATTTTCCTCTGGGCCCTCCTCTCCGATGACGTACAGGACCCAGTGGCCTTTCCCTAAACCCTTTCCCGTGTTCCCCTTAGGTATAGGAACACTGCTGAAACACAGGATTTTCTAACGTTGTGTTAGTTAGGGTTCTCTAGAGTCACGGAATTCACAGAATGAATATATATATATATATATGAAATTTATTGGGTTGGCTTACAGATATGGCCGAGGTAGTCCAGCGAAGGCTGTCAGCAGCCGAGGTAGTCCAACGATGGCTTCCTGTAGCCGAGGTAGTTCCAACGATGGCTGCCAATAGCTAGCTGCTCAGTTCGGTAGTCAAGTAGGTGATGGCTGAAGGCTGGAGAACTCCTAGAGTCTTGGAAGGTCGAAGGAACTGGGCGGCTGGAAGGAAAAACGATTCCTAGCACAGCTGCAAGAAGGCATCTGTTCTCCTTGGTGGCTCCTTTTTATATGATGCAGTACTTGGAGGATCCTTTGAGAGCTTTGGAGGTCCTGATGGGATTTAGGGTGGGTATAGTCCTTCAAGTAGTCTCAGTTGATCCTTTCCAGAGATGGTCTCAGCCCAGCTTAGTTAATACCGGGTGTGTCAAATTGACACCCAGGCTTAACTATCACAAGTCCACCCCTTGTCAACTTGACACCAAATCACATTTCCTTAGGCCATTAAAAATTCTCCAAATGAAAACAGTAAGATTCGTAGTTCTGCCTAACATAATATAGCTATCCGTGTACAACCGCACACACATTATTTTTTTCAAGATCAATGACAATGCCCCTTAAGAAATGCTTAGTCTGGGGGCTGGAGAGGTGGCTCAGGGGTTAAGCCTCTGCCTTGCAAGCAGAAGGTCCTGAGTTCGGATCCTAGACCCCACGTATAGATGCCGGGCAGAAGCGGGGGTGGCCTGCGTTTCCGGCCCTGGTAGGGCAGAGCCTGTGAATCCCGGGGCAGAGTAAACAAGGAGGAGGTGGAGGCAGTCCATGGTGGTTCCCGAATTTGCCCGTGGTTCTACACACACACATACATACATACATACACACGCACACACATATATACATACACACACGCAAATTGAATAAATAAAAATTAACAAAATATATAAAAAAAGAAATGCTTAGTCTTAGTGTCCCATAACACAATATCATAATGTAGATTACAGCATTTCATCTCATAACTACAGATTAACATATTACATTACATAAATATCTTCTTAGAGTATGTGCACATGCACAAGTCTATTCTTGACAGTCTAGACCAGAAGCACTCATGGCAATTATAATCCTCGTTTCTGTAATTGGTTACGTAGCCTTAGGTGGTATTTATAACTACCTTCTTCTACTACCCATTCTGTATTTCCTCCACCTTCAGCAAGTACTTCTGCAGGTCTTGGCTCTTTACCTGGAGGGGTTATCCATACCTTCATTCCTGAAGGATCTGGACCATTTACTGTCTTTCCTGTGTTGGCTTGCTGTAAATTCCCATTGACCTTAATCACAGGACATGGTAATAACAAGAGACACCCTAGTGGATCTCCTGCACTCCAGACATACTGTTCCTTACCACTATTGTGGAGAACCAGTCCAATTTCTCCTTGGTGGTCCCCTCCTAACATTGTTATTCCTTTCTTAGCCTGTTGGCTCAAGGGCATCAGAAGTCCAAAATAACCAGGAGGAAGCCTTAGCTTCCAGTTCAAAGGAATAGTTGCTGTGTCTCCTGGCAGAAGCATTCCCTGCTCTGGACTCAAAACTTCTAACCCAGTAGAATACAGGCTTGCGGGAACAGGAAGCAAAAATTTTCCTAATGGGTCACTAGGAGTGATAGTAAGAGGAGCTATTCCTGTTTCCACCCCTTGATTCCTAGACCCGTGAATCCTGGCTATAGGAGACACAGTACCATATATTGGATGCTGGTTTAAGGCATATACTGCCTTCTGGAGAATTCTGCCCCATTCCTCCAGGCTATTACTACCTAATTGATGCTGTAATTGTGCCTTTAAAAGGCCATTCCACCGTTCTATCAAGCCAGCTGCTTCAGGATGGTGGGGAACATGGTAAGACCAATGAATCCCATGGTCATGAGCCCACTGTCGTACTTCTTTAGCTGTGAAATGAGTTCCCTGGTCAGAAGCAATGCTGTGTGGAATTCCATGACGGTGGATAAGGCATTTTGTAAGTCCCTGGATGGTAGTCTTGGCAGAAGCATGACATGCAGGAAAGGCAAATCCATAACCAGAATAAGTATCTATCCCGGTAAGAACAAAGCGCTGCCCTTTCTATCTTGGAAGTGGTCCAATGTAGTCAACCTGCCACCATGTTGCTGGTTGGTCACCCCGAGGAATGGCTCCATATCGAGGACTCAACATTGGTCTCTGCTGCTGGCAGATTTGGCACTCAGCAGCAGCTGTACCAGGTCAGCCTTGGTGAGTGGAAGTCCATGTTGTTGAGCCCATGCATAACCTCCATCTCTGACACCATGTCCACTTTGTTCATGGGCCCATTGGGCAATGACAGGAATGGCTGGGGAAAGAGGCTGACTATCCACAGAACGGGTCATCTTCTCCACCTGATTATTGAACGTTTCTTCTGCCGATGTCCTCTTTTGATGAGCATTTACATGAGACACAAATATCTTTGTGTCCTTTGCCCATTGGGAGAGATCTATCCACATGCTTCTTCCCCAGATGTCTTTCTCGCCAATTTTCCAATTATGTTCCTTCCAAGTCCCTGACCATCCTGCCAAACCATTGGCTACAGCCCATGAATCAGTATACAGTCGCACGTTTGGCCGTTTTTCCTTCCACGCAAAGTGTACATCCATGTGCACTGCCCAAAGTTCTGCCCACTGTGAAGATTTCCCTTCTCCACTGTCCTTTAGGATTGTTGCAGAAAGGGGTTGCAGCGCTGCAGCTGTCCACTTCTGGGTGGCACCAGAATGGCGAGCACAACCATCTGTGAACCAGGCCCTAGTCTTCTCTTCTTCAGTTAGCTGATCATAGGGCACGCCCCAGGAGGCCATAGGTGCATGCTTAGGAACAGGCATTGCAACAGGTTGGGAAAACATAGGCATTTGGGCAACTTCTTCATGCAGCTTACTTATGCCTTCAGGACCCGCTCGGGCCCTATCTCGTATGTACCACTTCCATTTGATAATAGATTGCTGCTGTGCCCATCCAACTTTATGGCTTGCTGGGTCAGATAACACCCAACTCATGATGGGTAACTCAGGTCGCATGGTAACTTGGTGACCCATTGTCAGACGTTCAGTTTCCACTAAGGCCCAATAACAAGCCAAGAGTTGTTTCTCAAAAGGAGAGTAATTGTCTGCGGATGATGGCAAGGCCTTGGTCCAAAATCCCAAGGGTCTCGTCTGTGATTCACCTATGGGAGCGTGCCAGAGACTCCAAACAGCATCTCTATCTGCGACAGATACTTCCAATACCATTGGGTCTGCTGGATCATATGGTCCAAGTGGCAAGGCAGCCTGTACAGCAGCTTGAACCTGCTGAAGAGCCTTCTCTTGTTCTGGGTCCCACTCAAAGCTGGCAGCTTTCCGAGTTACTTGGTATACGGGCCTAAGTAACATACCCAAGTGAGGAATGTGCTGCCTCCAAAATCCAAACAGGCCCACCAAACGTTGTGCTTCTTTCTTAGTGGTGGGAGGGGCCAGGTGTAACAACTTATCCTTTACCGTAGAGGGGATATCTCTACATGCCCTACACCACTGAACTCCTAAAAATTTTACTGAAGTGGAAGGTCCTTGGATTTTGGTTGGATTTATTTCCCATCCTCTGTTGTGCATATACCTTACCAACAAATCCAAAATGTTGCTATTACCTGCTTACTTGGTCCAATCAGCATAATATCATCTATATAATGGACTAGTGTGATACCTTGTGGAAGAGGCAAGTGATCAAGATCTCTGTGAACCAAGTTATGGCATAGGGCTGGAGAATTAATATACCCTTGAGGTAATACTGTAAATGTATACTGTTGGCCTTGCCAACTGAAGGCAAATTGCTTCTGATGATCTTTATGAATAGGTATGGAGAAAAAAGTATTTTCAAAATCAATGGCTGCATACCAAGTACCAGGAGATGTTTTGATCTGCTCAAGCAATGAAACCACATCTGGTACAGCAGCTGCAATTGAAGTCACAACTTGATTAAGTTTGTGATAATCAACTGTCATTCTCCATGATCCATCTGTTTTCTGCACAGGCCAAATGGGAGAGTTAAAAGGAGAGGTGGTCGGAACCACCACCCCTGCATCCTTCAAGTCCTTTATGGTGGCACTAATTTCTGTAATTCCTCCAGGGATACGATATTGTTTCTGATTCACTATTTTCCTTGGTAGAGGCAGTTCTAAAGGCTTCCATTTGGCCTTCCCAACCATAATGGCTCTTACTCCACATTTCAAGGAGCCAATGTGAGGGTTCTGCCAACTTCTAAGTATATCTATTCCAATTATACATTCTGGTACTGGGGAAATAACCACTGGATGAGTTCGGGGACCTACTGGACCTACTGTGAGTCGAACATTAGCCAAAACTCCATCAATCACCTGACCTCCATATGCCCCTACTTTAACTGGAGGGCCACTATGCTTTTTAGGGTCTCCTGGAATCAATGTCAACTCAGACCCAGTATCTAGTAGACCCCAAAATGTCTGATTACTTCCTTTCCCCCAATGCACAGTTACTCTAGTGAAAGGCCTTAGGTCCCTTTGTGGAAGGACAGGAGAAAGATTAATATTAAAGCTTTTTGCTATGGTGCCAATTCCTTCCTTAAAGGAACCCAGCCTCCCCTTCATTCAAGGGGTTCTGGATCTGTAAACTGGCTCAAGTCTGGAAATTGGTTGACAGGCCATGATTCTCTGCTACTACGACTAAAGGCAGCTTTTCCTTCATTTCTGTTAGAATTTTTCTGCTTGTACAGGTCAAATAAGAACTTTGTAGGCTTCTTATCTATTTTACTTTTGGGGACACCATGGTTAATTAGCCAATGCCAAAGGTCTAAGCGAGTGAGACCCTCATAAGTACTGTTCTGTCTAGGCTGCACATTATGGTTAGTACGCTTACTTTGCCATTGGCGATTCAATGCTGTCACTTGGCCCCTACTACTCCTCGATCCACCTAGGCCCATTGAATTTAAGTCTTCCAACTGGGCGGCAGCATCTCCCATTGTTAGGTCTGGAACAAGGAGAAGAGCAATGATAGGGGCCTTCATATTTGGTGCTGCCCCTCTCACCAATTTATTAAGTACATTTCTGGTAAAAGACATGTCATCTGGATTCTCCCATTGAGAATTGGATTTTAAAGAACGTATCCAGTCAAGCATACCAATTTCCCTGAGCCTCTTAATCCCATCATCAACATTAAACTGAGGAATGTCTGGAATCTCTAGTTCCTTTTCAGATGGCTAAACTTTAATAAATACTTAGCTACCCACTCAAATAAACTCTTGGCACCATTTTTAACTCTATGAGTAGCAGTGTTAAACCTAGAATCTCTACTCAATGGGCCCATTTCTGTGAACTCACTTTTATCCAGTTTTATGCTCCTTCCACCAGTATCCCATAGCCTTACAATCCATTCCCAGGGGTATTCCCCAGACTGCTGCTTAAACATGTTAGAAAAGTCATGGAGTTCTTTAGGAGTATAGCGTACCTCCTCATGGACCATACTTTCTATTTCACCTTTAGGAGCTTGTTTAGCCTTAAGCCTAGTTATAGGCCTGGAAGCAATCACAGGTGGGCGTGCCATAAAATCAGCATTTTCTTGAGGCAAAGTCTTTGCTCTCCTTTCAGACAAATCATGAGTAATTCCCTTATGCAAAGATGGAGATAGCAATTCTGTAGAGGGTGGGAGTGGGGATTCATTCTCTGCTAAGGGTGGGGAGACCATTTCATCAGGCGGAATAAATGCACCAGAATTTGAGAGTTCAACGTCCTCATCCTCATCATCAGTTTGGTCTTCCCACACATCAGCATCCCACTTTTCAGGATCCCACTCTTTGCCAATCAGCGCTTTTACTTTAACCGCCGACACCTTTCGAGGCTGGGAATTTAATTTACGTTGTAACTCAGCCACCCTAATAATCAAAGTTTGGGTTTGATTTTCACCAATTCGAGCCCTATTGCTACTGGAGAGAAGATTCTCTTGTAGGACACACTTAGAAACTTCTAAGTTTTTTATGCGCTTTCTGAGTTCGATATTTTCCTCACTGAGATATTCCTTTTCCATTTGTAGTTTATTGAGAGATGCTAGAAACAACCAGCCAGCATCATCATTTTCCTTATTCTTACCCATTTTATGTAAAGTTTCATATACGGAATCGCTGAGCTTCTCAATCCTCACAAAGGGGCATCAAGACTGTCTAACACACCTACTTTTACCAGTTCTAGAAACAGTTTGCTGCAAACAGTTGCAGTGTCCTCCATGCCACTAGGGGAGTTTTTAGTCACTGGAGATTTCACTGGGTCAAAAAGCCAGCTCCAGAAATCACAAAGCTTGCCAGCAAAATTCATTCTTACAATTCTGTTTCTCTAGAACCACTCCCGGTACCAATTTCTGTATTAGTTAGGGTTCTCTAGAGTCACGGAATTCACAGAATGAATATATATATAGGAAATTTATTGGGTTGGCTTACAGATATGGCCGAGGTAGTCCAGTGAAGGCTGTCAGCAGCCGAGGTAGTCCAACGATGGCTTTCAGTAGCTGAGGTAGTTCCAATCAGTTCGGTAGTCAAGTAGGTGATGGCTGAAGGCTGGAGAACTCCTAGAGTCTTGGAAGGTCGAAGGAACCGGGCGGCCAGAAAGAAGAACGATTCCTAGCACAGCTGCAAGAAGGCATCTGTTCTCCTTGGTGGCTCCTTTTTATATGATGCAGTACTGGGAGATTCCTTTGAGAGCTTTGGAGGTCCTGATAAGATCTAGGGTGGGTATAGTCCTTCAAGTAGTCTCAGTTGATCCTTTCCAGAGGTGGTCTCAGCCCAGCTTAGTCAATACCGGGTGTGTCAAGTTGACACCCAGGCTTAACTATCACAAACATATACCAAGGTTTTACCAAGGTTACACAGAAATTTTTGATACCTTCCATTTCCTAATTCTGTTTTTCTCCAGTTTCATCCATTTCTGAAGAAAATCTACTTTCCACACATGATGAGAGATCCCAAGATCTCTGAGGAAAGAAGTAACTATGTGAAAAAGTATGAAATAAAGAACAGTTATCATGGACAACTGATTAAAGTCGGAGAGTTTGACTCCAAGAGTCCACATGGCCAAGGATTGGTCATTCATGACAAAATGATCAAATGGCCACTGAAATTCATGCAGGTAGACCATCATCTCAACATTGTGTTTAAATAGGAAGATAAAGGTCTGTTGTGCAACATATCGAGTTCAGTGATAAATTCATTGCTCAACTCTGGGCAATTAAAACTTGGAGATATAGGTGTGTATCCTTGTCTGTATACTTAAATATATTGAGGGAGCACAATTGATATCAAATGCCCCATTTGACAACACAGCAGAGAGAAGGAAGAGAGAAAGAGATACAGACATCATCATACACAACAAGAAGCAGTGATGAGTCCAATATGTCACTTCAAGCTCTCCCCCATGATTTAATGACCCCAATTACTTCCTGCCTCTTTCAGACTTCAGTTCCTCTCCATAGCACCAAATCTTAGACATCTGAATGAGGTCTAATTATCATTATTCAGATCATTGCAATAATCGATTAGGCAGGCAAGCTTATTCTTACAAACATCTTCATATTAAATCAGCATAAATAACTTTCGATAGCGTGATGAATTCAAAAGAAAAATGGAAAAATCCTTGGTGATGTGTTCAGTGGTGCATAGAAAAAAACATATATGCAATCATGTGAAATTGGTAGTAATGAATAAAGATAGGGTCAACTCTTGCAATCTATAATTAGGTGTGAGAGTCATATCAACTTGGATGGGGACACAGATGTAGTAGTGATGATCTGTGAAGGACCAAGGACTACTCTCATGGGAAGAGGCACTTGTACTGCAACTGAGGGGACAATTGTGGTCATCTTGATCTCAATTAAGGTTGATGAAGCTTCTGAGCATCTTTAAATATTTCAGTATTAGACACGTTAAGGATATTCTGACTGGCAGTCACATACATCAGGGACAACTTTGTTAAAGTAGTGTTTGTTTCAAAAACACTTCCATAAAGTATCCTGAGCATCATTGCCATAAAGAATGTGTACATGTTTGAGACATGTGCTTATGCCAAATTCCAAACACTGTACACCTGAACTAAGAGATGTGACATCCCATGATTATGTACAAATCTCATAATTTATGTTAGTTTAAAATTCTTTATTTAAGCAAATATTTCCAGCCTTGTCTATAATGCACCAAGTCATAACCAGGTCTTCTTTCCCCTCAGACTCCTGTATCTGTGTGTACCCCGAGCTGTGCCCTAGGTTTCAGAAAAATTCCACAGGAAGGAAGACCTGTCTGCTGCTTTTCATGTGTTTTCTGCCCAGAGCAACACATTTCAAATCAGACAGGTAGATGACAATTAACTAACCTGAGGGAGGGAATGTTAGACAGGGATAGGGAATCTTGGGAAAGCTACTCTTCCATCTTCCTTACTCAGGGCTTCTCGTGACTTAGTGATTTGAAATTTCTTTTCATTTTTCAGAAATGCTAGCAATCACTTCCTATATGACTGTGTCTGAATCCTGATCACAAACTCAAATATATAAGAAAATATGGGATCAGGAGAAGGGACAGGCCCCTCACTCCAGAAGATTAAAGTGAAAAATAGATTCAACCCAATGGGTCTAGGCTTGGAACTCTACTTCTTTCTCAAACTGCACCACTTCCTTTTTTATGAGACAAAATAGATTTTTTTTAATTTTTCTTTTTTTTCTTTTCTTTTTTTAAATTATTTATTTATTTATTTCCGCTCATACAAACTTAATAGGTACACTGATCCCCTCCCTCCACCCCTCCCTGGACCCCCTAGTTCCTTTCCCCCTTTTCTTCCTTCATTTCCCCCCCTCCCTATCTCTCAGTGCCTCCTCCCCCCATCCTTGAAGAAACCTTTAATGTGCATGTCAAACTTTCCTCTGGGTCCTCCTCCCTGATGAGGTGTAAGGACTCAGTGGCATTTCCTATAACTCTTTCTTGTGTTCCCCATAAGTATAGGAACACTATTGTGGCTGTTAATCCCTAGCTTCTAAGGATCCTAGTGCCTTTAGTCATGCTAGACTTTGAGGGGTCAATAATGTGTTGATCATTGCGCAGGTCATGCAAAGTCCTATTATGATTGCTTCGGGCCTAACTTGTGTGTAGTATCTTGTATATCATTACTCTTCCCATCCTTGTGCTCTTACAATCTTACTGCCCCCTCTTCTGCAAATTTCCCTGAGTTTCAGGATGGGGAGAGATTAGGCTGGCCTAGCTCCAGGTGGTTGATATAGAGTCTCTGATGTTCTGAATTATGTTTTGTTGATTTTTTTTCAGTTTTGCTGTTCCTGCAATGCCTTTGGCTCCATTCTGATGGGTATTGGATGTCACCACCTAGCCAGAGATTAAAAAGCTGTTAAAATAGAGTCTTATTATAAGAGTATATTCAAAGGGAGATGGAATAAAAGTAGGAGACCACAGTGAGGGGAGGGGTCAGTCTTCCATTTGCAAAATGGTTACTTTCTATCTGCCAGACTATATGCCCTCCCCTTCTGGTGAGATCATACCTCATCAGTTGCAAATGATCAGGAAGAAAAGTCTGTGAACTTAACCAGATGTCTCATTACTTACTTGCAGTCGTTGATGGTGGCCTCTTTTCTTTGCTGTAACATGATCCCCTCTCTCCTTGCTTCTGGTGGGGCCCTCCTTCCCCATCCCTCCTGTTTATAATCTTTGCAATTACTGTAGGTGTTACAGAGATTTATCTTTGAGTGTGTCTCTAAGTGGGATTGGTACTAGGATTCACCTATTAGGGAGTACATACGGCACTTAATTTTCTGTATCTGGGATACTTCATTCAATATAATTTTTTCTAATTCCATCCATTTCCTGGCAAATTTCATTAATTCATCATTTTTGATGACTGAGTAGTATTCCATAGTATAAATGTACCACATGTTCCTTATCCACTTGTCAACTGTTGGACATTTGGGTTGATTCCATGACTTTGCTATTATAAACAGTGCTGCTATGAACGTGGTCGTGCTTGTTCCAACAAGGTGAATATTTGCTGTATGAGGGGTTACTCCCAAAAGTGGAATAGCTGGGTCATATGGCATTTCAATCTTTAACTCTTTTAAAAATCTCCAGATGGCTTGCCAGAGTGGTTGAATGAGACTGCATTTCCACCAGCAATGTAGAAGAGTTCTCCTCTCTCCACATCCTCTCCAGCATTTGGTGTTTGTATTGTGGATTTTTGACATTCTGACCAGGGTGAGAAGATATCTCATGGAGGTTTTGATTTGCATTTCCCTGATGGCTAAAGATGCGGAGCATTTTTAGATACTCCACACAAGTTAGGGCCGAAGCAATTGTAATAGGACTGTGCATGATCTGCGCAATGACCAACATATCATTGACCCCTCAAAGTCTAACATGGACTAAAGGCACTAGGATCCTTAGAAGCAAGGGATTAACAGTCACAATAGTGTTCCTATACTTAAGGGGAACACAAGAAAGAGTTCTAGGAAATGCCACTGAGTCCTTACACTTCATCAGAGAGGAGGACCCAGAGGAAAATTTTATATACACATTAAAGGATCCTTCAGAGATGGGGGGGAGGGGGCACTTGGAGAAAGGGAGAGAGGGGGAAAAGAAGGGGAAAAGAGGGGAGGGAGCATGGAGGTCCAGGGAGGGGTGGAGGGAGGGAGAAGACGGGGTACCTATTACATTTGTATGAGCAAAAAAATAAATAAATTTTTAAAAATTTTAAAAGAAAAGATATTTGTTAGACATTTCAATTTCTTCCTGGTAAAGTTTCTTTTAAGTTTCAAGGCCCATTTTTTTAATTGACCCATTTGTTTCCTTGGTGTTTAGTTTTCTAAGTTCTTTGTGCACTCTGGATAATAGAGCTCTATCAGATATGTAGTTAGTGACGATTTTCTCCCATTCTCTGGGTTGCCTTTGTGTACAAGTTACAATCTCTTAATCTGAACAGAAGCTCTTTAATTTCACAAGATCCCATTTGTTCAGTGTTGGTTGTAGTGAGTGTGCTATTGGATGTCCGTTTAGTAAAGGATGGCCTAGTCCAATCAGCTCCAGGGAGTTCCCTACCCTTTCAACTATGGTTTTTATAGTCTCTGGCCTTATATCGAGGTCCTTGATGCATTTGGAATTAATTCTTGTACATGGGGACAAGTAGGGGTCGAGTTTTAATTTTCTGCATGTGGATAACCAGTTTTGCCAGCACCATTTGTTGAAGATACTGTTCTTTTTCCATTGCTTTTTTGGGCCCCTTTGTCAAAGATCAAATGGCTGTAGTTGTGTGGACTTATATCTGGGTCTTCAACCCTTATCAATTGGTCTGTGTGTCTATTTTGGAGCCAGTACCAGGCTGTTTTTACAACTATGGATTTGTAGTATAGACTAAGGTTTGGTATGGTGATACCTCCAGGAGTGCTTTTGTTACTCAGGATCATTTTTGCTATCCTGGGTCTTTTGTGCTTCCATATGAATTTTGAGATTGTTTGGTCAACTTCTTTAAAGAATTGCTTTGGGATTTCGATTGGTATAGCATTGAATCTGTATATTGCCTTTGGTAGGATGGTCATTTTTATGATGTTGATTCTGCCAATCCAGGAACACGGGAGGTCTTTCCACCTTCTGGTGTCTTCTGCAACTTCTTTCTTTAGGGTTTTAAAGTTTTCATTGTAAAGGTCTCTTACTTCCTTGGTTGGGTTTATGCCAAGGTATTTCATTTTTTTAGGGGCTATAGTAAATGGGATTGTTTCTCTCAGGGCTTTTTCACTTCTTTCATTCTGGGAATATAGGAAGGCCACTGATTTTTGTATGTTTATTTTGTATCCTGCCACCCTGCTGAACTGCTGTATTAGTTCCAGGAGCTTCCTGGTGGAGTTTTTGGGATCCCTCAGGTATAAGATCATGTCATCTGCAAATAGGGATAGTTTGACTTCTTCCTTGCCAATGTGAATCTCTTTTGTGTCCTTTTCTTGTCTTATGGCCTCAGCTAAGACTTCAAGTCCAATATTGAATAGAAGTAGTGAGAGTGGACAGCCTTGTCTAGTTCCTGATCGAAGTGGGAATGCTTCAAGTTTTTCCACATTGAGTGTAATCCTTGCTGTTGACTTGTTGCATACAGCTTTTATTATATTGATAAAGGTTCCTTCCATTCCAACTGTCTCTAGGGTTTTGATCATAAAGGGCTGTTGGATCTTGTCAAAAGCTTTTTCTTCATCTATCGAGAATATCATGTGGTCTTGGACTTTGGACTGGTTTATATGGTGAATTACATTTATTGATTTGCATATCTTGAACCAACTTTGTGTGCCAGGGATGAAACCTACTTGATCCTTGTGGATGATCTTTTTGATATGTTTTTGAATCCGATTTGCTAAGACTTTGTTGAGAATCTTTGCATCTGTGTTCATCAGAGAGATCGGCCTATAGTTTTCTTTTTTAAGTGAATCTTTATTAGGTTTTGGGATTAAGACGATATTAGCTTCATAGAAGGAATTTGGTAGTGTTCCTTACTTTGCTATTTGATGGAACAGTTTAAGGAGTATTGGTGTTATTAGCTCCTTAAATGTCTGGTAGAACTCTGTGCTGAATCCATCTGGTCCAGGACATTTTTTGGTGTGAAGATTCGAGATTACTTCATCAATTTCCTCATATGTTTTAGGACTATTTAAATAATTCAAAACTTCTTGACTCAATTTAGGTAAGTTGTGCTTACTTAGGAATTCATCCATTTCTTTTGTGTTGTCAAATTTCACAGAGTATAAGTTTTTGAAATAAGATGTTATAATACTCAAGATTTCTTGGGTATCAGTAGTGATAACTCCATTTTCATTTCTAATTTTGTTGATTTGGGTTTTCTCTCTCTTGCTTTTGGTTAATTTAGCTAGGGGTGTATCAATCTTATTGATTTTTTCAAAGAACCAACTTTTTGACTGGTTGATTTTTTCTATCGTTTTCTTAGTCTCGATTTCAGATATTTCTACCCTGATTTTGCTGATCTTCTTTCTTCTACTGCTTTTGGGAACGGATTGCTCTAGTGTCTCTAAAGCTTTAAGCTGCATTGCTAAGTTACTTAATTGTGATGTTTCCATTTTTTTTGATGTAGGCATTAAGAGCTATGAACTTACCTCTTAGGATAGCTTTCATTGTGTCCCAAAGATTTTGGTAAGTTGTATTTTCATTATCGTTCACTTCCAGGAAATCTTGAATTTCCTTTTTAATTTCTTTCTGAATCCAGTTCTCATTCAGCATCATAGTATTTAGTTTCCAGTAGTTAGTGTATTTTCTGTTGTTTGTTGTGTTGTGGATGTCAAGCTTTATACCATGGTGTTCTGATAGGGTACAGGCTAGAATTTCAACTTTCCTGTATATGTGGAGATTCGTTTTGTGGCCCAATATGTGATCTATTTTGGAGAAAGTTCCATGTGCTGCTGAGAAAAAATGTGTATTCTTTGGTGTGTGGATGAAAAGTTTGATAGAGACCTGTAAGGTCCATTTCAGTAAGTGTTTGATTAAGTTCCAAAGTATCTCTGTTAAGATTTGACCTGTTGATCTATCCCATGTTGAGGGGGTGGTGTTGATAATTCCCAAGAATCACTGTTTTGGAGTTGATTTCTCACTTTAGACGCTGTAGGGTTTGCTTAATGAATGTGGAGGGTCCCGTATTAGGTGCATATATGTTCAGTATTATGAAGTCTTCCTGGTTAATTGTGCCTGTGACTAAAATGTAGTATACATCTGTGTCTCTTATCATTTTTTTTTTTTTGGTTTGAAGTCCAGTTTGTCTGACAGCATAATAGCTACCCCTGCCTGTTTCCTGGTTCCATTAGTTTGCAGAAATTTGGATCAGCCTTTTATTTTTGAGATGTGCCTATTTTTTGTGGTGAGATGAGTTTCCTGAAGGCAGCAGATTGATGGGTTGTGGTTTTTAATCCAAGTTTGTAATCTGTGTCTCTTGATCGGTGAGTAATACCATTGATATTTAATGTTATAGTGGAGAAATTATTTTTAATTCTGGACATTTTTTATGTTTAGTGGCTTTTGTAAGTGTATTATTTGGCTTTTAGGTTTTGGTGGTATTATATATACTTCCCTTGTGTCCTCCTGGATACGCTTCTTTTTTCTTCAAGCTTGAGTATCATTTCTAGCATTTTTTGAAGGCCTGCTTTGGTAGACATGTAAGCTTTCAGGTTGTCTTTGTGCTGGAAAAATTTTCTTTCTCCCTTGATCATGACAGATAGTTTTGTGGGGTATATCAGCCTGGGTTGACATTTTTGCTCATTCGATACTTGACGTACGTCTCTCCAAGCTCTTCTTGCTTTTACTGTTTCCATTGAGAAGTAATGTTATTTTAAAAGGTTTACCTTTAAAAGTCACTTGTTTTTTTTTTCCTTGAGGCTCTCAGCACCATTTCTTTGTCTTGACTGTGGAGTGTTTTAACTATTATTTGCTGTGGCGAGTTTCTCTTTTTATGTCATATCTGTTTGGGGTGCGGAATGCCTCTTGTATATGGATGGGCCTCTCTTTTTTTAGATGAGGAAAGTTTTCCGTGATGATAGTTTGAAAAATATCCTCAGGCATGGTATTTTGGGATTCTTGGTCTGGTATTCCATGAATGCGCATGTTAGGCTTCTTCAGGGTATCTGATAACTCTTGAATATTTCTCTCAAGTATCTTTTTGGCTTTAGCAACCTCTTCCATTGAGCTGGTTAATACTCCCACTTTGTCTTCAAGATCTGAAATTCTATTTTCTGCTTTGTTAGTTCTGCTGATAAGACTCTCTGTTGAGTTCTGGGTTGATGATAACTTGTCTTTTAGTTCAATTTTAAACTCTGCCTGAGATTGTTTTAATTGCTCCATACCTATTTTTGTTTCTTGAACTGTTTTTCTCAACTCTTCCAAGTGCCTGTTGTGTTCCTGTTCAAAGTGGTTGATGTGGTTATTTAACTCCTCCTGGATTTCCTCTTTCAGAGTATTGATCATGGTAATGATCATGCTTTGAAAGTCGTTATCCTGGGCCTGGCTTTCTTGGCTATTTCTGTGAATTTGTTCTGGTTTGAATCTATCATTATGGGGTTAATTCTTTCAGTGGGAGATTTGTCTTCTTGGGTTTTGTTTCTCATGGATCTGCATTTTGACTTGGGCATTGTTGTTTTATCTCTTAAGACCTTTCAGATTCTGTGTGTTTTTGAATGAACTGATCTAGTTGATATTAATATTCTCTGGCAGTTATTGCTAGTGGTTGCCTGGGAGGTGGGTACGTTTCTCTGTTGTTATTATTTCCTGAGTGGGAGTATTAGGCTGTTAGTGCATCAACTAAGACAGGTTTAGTAGACAGGAGGTGAATGTTAGTGTGGTAGTGCACTTTTACAATTTAGTACCTTGATGATATGTGAGGGTGAGAGGTATAGTTCCTGAAGTTTTACATGGTTTGGGGGTGGATATATGAAAAAGTTAATCTACAGTGATTAATAATTGAAAGAAGCAGGATGGTAAAAAGAGGTTTACTTCTCCACATGCAGAAGATTAAAGTGGGACCCGTACTTGTCACCATGTACTAGACTTAATTCCAAATTGATCAAGGACCTTGATATAAGGCCAGAGACTATAAAAACCATAGTTGAAAGGATAGGGAACTCCCTCGAGCTGATTGGGCTAGGCCAACATTTCCTAAACAGACATCCAATGGCACAGTCACGCTACCAACTCTCAACAGTTGGGATCTTGTGAAATTAAAGAGCTTCTGTTCAGATAAAGAGATTGTAACACGAGCTCAGAGGCAACCCACAGAATGGGAGAAAATCTTCATGAACCACATATCTGATAGAGCTCTACTGTCCAGAGTGCACAAAGAACTTAGAAAACTAAACACCAAGGAAACCACTGGCCCAATTAAAAAAATGGTCCCTGGAACTTAAAAGGAACTTTACCAGGGATGAAATTAAAATGTCTAACAAATGTCTTAAAAAATGCTCCACTTCTTTAGCCATCAGGGAAATGCAAATCAAAACTTCCCTGAGATATCATCTCACCCCGGTCAGGATGGCAAAAATCCACAATACAAACAAGAAGAAATGCTGGAGAGGATGTGGAGAAAGGGGAACTCTCCTACATTGCTGGTGGGAATGCAGGCTCATACAGCCATTCTGGCGAGCCGTCTGGAGATTCTTAAAGAAATTAAAGATTGAAATACCATATGACCCTGAGATTCCACTTTTGGAAATAACCCCCCATGCAGCAGAGGTTCACCTCGATAGCACAAGCGCGACCATGTTCATAGCAGCACTGTTTACAATAGCAAAGTCATGAATCAACCCAAATGTCCAACAGTTGACGAGTGGATAAGGAAAATTTGGTACATCTATACAATGGAGTACTACTCAGCCATCAAAAATGATGAATTACTGGAATTTGCCGGGAAATGGATGTCATTAGAAACAATTACATTAAGTGCAGTATCCCAAACCCAGAAAATTAAGCGCCGTATGTACTCCCTAATAGGTGGCTCCTAGTACCAAACCCACCCAGCCCACCTTAAGACACTCAAAGGTAAATCTATGTAATACCTACAGTAATTGCAAGGATTATGAACAGGAGGGATGGGGTTGGAGGGCTACACCAGAAACAAGGAGAGAAGTGACCATGTTACAGCAGAGAAAATAGGCCTCCATCAAGGACTGCAAGTAAGTAATGTGACACCTGGTTAAGTTCACAGACGTTCGTTGCTGATCATTTTCAACTGAGGGGCTATGATCTCACCAGAAGGGGAAGGCATATAGTCTGGAAGATAAAAAGTAACCATTTTGTAAATGGGTGATTGACCCCTCCCTCACTGAGGTTTCCTACTTTTATTACATCTACCCTTGAATGTGCTTTTATAATAAGACTCCAGTTTAACAGCTTTTTGTCTCTGGCCAGGGAATGACATACAGTGCCTATCAGGATGGAGTGAAGGGCATTGCAGGAGCAGCAAAACTGCAAAAGAAAATCAACAAACCACAATCCAGAACTTCAGAGACTCTATATCAACCACCTAGAACTAGGCCAGCCTAATCTCTCCCCATCCTGAAGCTCAGGGACATTTGCAGAAGAAGGGGCAGTAAGATTGTAAGAGCAAAAGGATGAGAGGAGCAATGATTTGCAAGATACTTCACACAAGTTAGGGCCGAAGCAATCATAATTGGACTTTGCATGCCCTGCACAATGTCCAACACACTATTGACCTCACAAAGTCTAGCATCAGCTAAAGGCACCAAGATCCTTGGAGGCAAGAGATTGACAGCCACAGTAGTGTTCCTATGCTTAAAGGGAACACGGGAAAGGATTCAAGGAAATGCCACTGGGTCCTTGTACATCATCGGAGAGGAGGGCCCAGAGGAGAGTCAGGCATGCACAAGGACTCTCTGGGAATTGGGGAGGGAGGCACTGGGAGATAGGGAGGGAGGGGTGAGGGGAGGGGGAGCAGGGGGTTCGGGGGGAGGAGGAGGGAGGGAGGGAACTGGTGTACCTATTACGTTTGTATGAGCGGAAATAATAAAAAATGTATAAAATAAAAAAAGGGGTTTACTTATCTTTGTGCTGGCTTTGAAGAATCTCTCCCATGTTATAGGATGATTTTAGAGGACTACAGATGTATAGCGTTTGTCCCCTAGAGCTTTGCTTGGGTTTTCTTTGGATTCTGTTGGTTTCTGAGGAGCAGTGTGTCCTTTCTGAGATGCATGGTGACCTGAAGCATCCAGGGCAGCTGGGCGGGTGGACCAGCAAAGGAGCTGGTTGCACCACTTCCTTAAAAATAGTTCTTTGAACATCAGAGACTCTATATCAATCACCTGGAACTAGGCCAGCCTAATCTCTCCGCATCCTGAAGCTCAGGGAAATTTGCGGAAGAGGGGGCGGTAAGATTGTAAAAGCATAAGGATGGGAGGAGCAATGATATGCAAGATACTCCACATAAGTTAGGGCCGAAACAATCATATTTGGACTTTACGTGCCCTGTGCAATTTCCAACACACTATTGACCTCACAAAGTTTAGCATTTGCTAAAGGCACTAGGATCCTGGGAGACAAGGGATTGACAGCCACAGTAGTGTTCTTATGCTTAACGGGAAAGGGTTCCTATGCTTAACAGGAAAAGGTTCTGGGAAATGCCACTGGGTCCTTGCACCTCATTGTAGAGGAGGACCCAGAGGAGAGTTTGGCATGCACATTAAAGGATGCTCCAGGGAGGGGAGGGGGAGGCACTGGGGGATGGAGAGGGGAGGGGGAGGGGAGGGGACACAGGGGGATAGGGGGTTGGAGGGAGGTGGGGACCGGTGTACCTGTTAAGTTTGTATGAGTGGAAATAAAAAAAAAAATTCTTGGCCTAGAAAAGGCACAAAACATTTTTTTTTTGTATTTTTTACTTTAAGACATTGAGGAGAGGTACAAATCTGTAATATTTTTCTCTATGAATGTAACAGTAAAAAAAATAGTTCTTTGAAATTTCTTCTTCCTCTGCAGCCCCTTCTTTTCTTAAAAATTTTCTGTATTTTAAATGCTTCCTAGTTATACAAGCTCAATGAATAGGTAACCTCGCCCACCCTCCTTTCCTCCTCCTCTCCTCCCTTTCTTCCCTTCTCTTTTCCCTCTTCCCTTATTTCTGTCTCTTGATGTATCCAACCTGCTTCCTTCCACCCTCCTATCCATTACCTTATATGATCCCAGGATTCCCTCTGAATCGTCTACTCTCATGGAGGTTCAGGCCTCTATGTCAAACCAAGGTGCTCCTCCTTGACCACCCACCTGTCTAACCCTTTTCCCCTAAGGATCCTACTGCCTGAAACCATCTCCCCTGAGATCCTCGCTAGTGTATGGGGGCTTGTTGACATGTTAGCCATTGTGCAGATATGGTAAGGTCAAATCTCACTGTAGTAGTTCCTGGCTGCAGCAACCCTGCACTGAGTGGAGTGTCTTGTCCATTGATGGATTTCCACATCTTCAGGTTCTTACAGTCTTACTGCCACTTCGTCTGCAAAGTTGCCTTAGCTTTAGGATGGAGAGAGATTTGGCTGGCCTAATTCTGGGTGAACATTGTAGGGCCATTTATATTCTGTATTATGGTTGGCTGTTGTTTTCAATTTTGCTGTTCTTGTATTGCACAAGGCTGCATACTGCCTGGGTGTTGAGGTCCTTTTCTATTCAAAGACAAAAAATACTGCTTTATAAAAAGGTCTTTATAAGGCTAGGGAGATGGCTCTGACTCACAAACCAAGGTCCTGAGTTCAGATTCCAGGTCCCAGGTAAAAACGCCAAGCAGAAGCAGTGTCCCTGGAGCCTGAGAAATCCCAGAAAAGCAAGAAGTTAGAAGCATTACAGGATGATTCGTGAAATCACCACTGCTTCTCCATAGGGACACACAGTGCCCTCTGAGACACACACACACACACACACACACACACACACTTGCAATAAATAAATAAATAAAAGTTATGAAAAGGTTTTTATATAAGAAGAGGCTTAAAAGGAGAAGGAGAATAGGAATAGGACACAGTAGAGAGGGTGTCAGCTTCAAGGGTGCCAACTGGCTACCAACTAGCAACCAACTCCTAACCTCTCCATAACAGGGAGCACATGTCCAGCACTTCAAACCCTTCCAAACACAAGTGGAGAGGAAGGAACATGAGAGAGGGTAGTATCAGATGTTTCTCTCCTTTCAAGCATTTTTTTGGCTGTGTGAGGGCCCTTCTTATGTTTTCCTGGAGAAATGGATTCTTCGCTGGGTTCAGGGAACACACTGTGAAAGTCATAGTTCACCATGAAAATCTCATGATGGCATCTTCTCTCAAATTAATCTGGATTGACAAAGGTAAAGTCAATGGAGAAAACATGGTGTCAACCTGCACCGCTAGGTCCACTATTGGTCACTCTTCTTATTACCCACTCTGATGTCACCCCAATTTCCATTTGTAAGTCAATCTTGACTTGGTCCTCCTGTAACATCAGTCATGACTTCATTTATCTTACTCGTCTTTCCTTAGCATTAACTGTGAAGAAAGAAGTCACTCCTCAAGTTGTACCATCACCCATGTCCATGGTAAACTATGAAATACAATGTGTACAATTCCTACAAGATTCTGTGGATTACTTGAAATCCTGCAACCTACAATGGTGTTTTCCCATATAAAAAGTAAACCAGAAAAACACATACACAATAATGGAAATAACCTTTTTTTACAGTTTGCTGTACATCCTTAATATTTTCTGAGACCCAAAATCCACATTATAACATGGTAGAGAAAAGCAGATATTTTGATATTGGAGACACAGGATTCTAATAAAAAACCAAGCATACTTTTTAAAATATCTTTCACATAAGATCAAAATTTATTTAATTATGCAGAAAAGATAAATTATGGCAAATTATGAAAGTTTTAAAACATGGCTTAAATGTTTGTGTATAACTGTAAATCTTGTGATACTGAGTTTTTTTGTCATTACAATAAAAATCCCAATCATCTCAACACTAAGAACCAATTGGCTCCCATAATATAGGGTCAATAGGTAACCCTAGGTAAAACGTTCATAAAAACATTTGCACTATTATAAGATTCCCTATTGTTATCATACAATAAAAAGAAATAGTCTAATACAGGCCAGAGGTCCATAGTATAACATAGCCTATGTGACAGTGACACATTATTTAAAGAAGCCAAAGGTTACTTTTTTCTGGACTCGGTGAGGAGGAATGGATCTCTGTGTGTATGAGTATAAGACACAGGGGCACTATATTTTAGAAACTTGTGCTGAATGATAGCTGTGAGCTATAAAAATGTTGTGGTATTAAAGCACAATTGAACATAGCCATGCATTTTGCTCTGAGAAAAACAAAACTGAAACGCAAACATGCCCTTTAACTAACATGTTTTCTAGACTAGTATGTGACAATTACCAGAGCTGCATTTTTGCAGAAGATATTGAAATATGTAAACTTCAGCATCCTTGCTCCCTGTTATTTTTCAATAATGAGATGATAATAAATTATGTTTAAAGCATTGAATGAATGAACATTTTTGAGATTCGAAAACATTATTTTGAAAACGAGTAATATGGGTTGGAGAGAGAGCTCAGGGGTTAAGAAGAAGGTCCTGAGTTTGGATCCCAGGTACCATGTAAAAACACCAGGAAGAAACAAATGGTAGCAGACTGCACTTCTGACCCTGATAGGCGGAGCCTGGGAAAGTCCAGAGCAAAACAAGAAGGAAGTAGAAGCAATCCAGGATGATTCCCAAAGTCACCACTGGTTCTCTACAGGGACACACAGTGCCCTGTCTTTCTCTCTCTCACACACACACACACACACAAACACACACCCACAGACACACTAAATAAATATTTAAAATATTTAAAAAAGAAAATGAGCAATATGATTAAAACTGTACTTTTTCTAAAATTGTTTCTATAATAGCAATAAAAACACACAAGAATCCCTACTGTTGATAATGTAACATGAGTCCTTTTACTCATTGCCGAAACACTGACAAGAACAATAATGCATGAAGCAAACCATGACAGTCAATACTGAATTTTATACCTGAAAATTCTATCAGAACAGATCTATTGCAGTGTTGTAAGATGTCATGGGAGTATATTAGATATTTATGGTTGTGACCAAATACTTGGCAACAACCAATGTCAGACAGAGGTTTATGTTGGCTTTGAGTTTGAGGGGAAATCGATTATCAAGGGGTGAAAGGCATGACATCAGGATCTCACTGTGTCCACAGATGAGAAACAGAGAGCCAGAGTGGACCTGAACTATAAAATCTCCCCAGTGACCTACTTTTCCAACAAGGGTCCACTCCATGAAGTTCCCTAAACAGCACCACTTACAGGGGACTAAATGTTGAAAACTATGAGCCTATGGGGGACTTCTCATGCAAACTTCAACAAGATATCTAGTTGAAGTTTTATTCATTTCACATTGATGAAGCTATCATTACAAAATGACATGTTAGAAGTCCACAAATACCCTGAGGGTGACAATGGGTAAGGATTACACATTTTCCAAATCCACAAAATCACAGGAAAAGCCAAGGAAAGCAGAGCTTTCTTGCTGGTTTTATCATATCGTTACTGAAAAAATCCCCCTTTATTTAATAATGCTCACAGATCATCTTCATTATAGGTAACCATCACTCAAAAATATCTAGAATCTGACTATCATGCGTTCCTTGAATATAGCAGAAATGAGTAACTCTTGAAACTGATGCGCAGTCTCTGGGTTCCTCCACAGACATGCAGGAGTGTACACAGTGCCCAGTTCAAGAGTACCCAAACAGAGAGAGAACCAAGTGCCTGCCCAAGACAGTGACCTTCCTGGACTTTGAGGGTTCTCTGGGGATGGCTCTGTCATCTATGGCTCTGGGCTTCTCTCTGATCACTCTGGTGGTTCTAATGGTGTTTATGAAACACCAAAACACACCCATTGTGAAAGCCGATAACAGGACTCTCAGCTACATCCTGCTCCTCTCCCTCCTCCTCTGCTTCCTCTGTGCCTTGCTCTTCATTGGCTGTCCAAACAGCATCATTTGCTCCCTCCAGCAAACAGCATTTGCACTTATGTTCACAGTTTCTCTTTCCTCTGTTTTGGCCAAAACCATCACTGTAATTCTGGCCTTCAAGCTCACTGTTCCAGGAAGAAGGATGAAGCGACTGCTGGTCTTGGGGGCAATTAACTTCATTATTCCCATATGTGCTCTGATCAAGCTCATTCTCTGTGGAGCCTGGCTGGGCACATCTCCTCCCTTTGTTGACACAGATGTCCACTCTGAGCCTGGCCACATCATCATCTTCTGCAACAAGGGCTCAGTCACTGCCTTCTACTGTGTCCTGGGATACCTGGGATCTCTGGCCCTGGGGAGCTTCACTCTGGCTTTCCTGGCCAGGAACCTGCCTGACACCTTCAACGAAGCCAAGTTCCTGACCTTCAGCATGCTGGTGTTCTGCAGTGTGTGGGTCACCTTCCTGCCTGTCTGCCACAGCACCAAGGGGAAAGTCATGGTGGCTGTGGAGGTCTTCTGCATCCTGGCCTCCAGGAGTGCAGAGCTGCTCATCTGCGTTTTTGTGCCTAAGTGCTGCATTATTCTGTTGAGACCTGGCATGAACTCTTTAAGAGGGGTAGAGAATAGAAAACAACAAGGATTGTGAAATCCTTCTCCATCCTAAGGCTCAAGGAACCTTGTGGAAGAGGGGGCAGTTAGACTGTCAGAGCCTCAAGATGGCACCGGCCACCACTGCACATGAACTGGGAATAATGGGGTGAAAAGGTCATGGATTTTAATAGAACTGCTCATGTATAAAACACAATATACTTGGATGAAACCATATGCTTAAACATTTCATCCCCATACACAGGATATCATAGCATTTCTTGCAACATCCAGGGAAGGACACACTTTACATTAGTGGATGTAATTCCAAATATGATTTCAGAATGAATGGTTGTATTCTGTTTGTGATTAGTGATAAAAATATCAAGCCCATTCCTCTACTGAAGAGCCTATAAGGTGATTCCATTTCCCTGCTATATTTTCAGAAAATTTGCAAAGGAAGTGAACTATTGACATTTCACCATGGAAGGGGAAAGATCCCAAGAGGTTCTACACTGTCTGAGAGACTGAAGAGGACTAATGCTGACAGGGAGGGCATGAAACATTCTTTCCTATCATGGAATACCTGATGATGTATGAGTAACGGTTTGACAAGTACTAAGGCAAATGTCAGCAAAGGCAAAGCAGATGAACTTCACAGGGCCACAAATGCATAAAGACTTGAAAACAGTGGAAAACCAGTTAGTAGGTAAGAAAGGATATATTGAGAAGAGGGGATTGGATTGGGAATTAAAGTGAAAATATCGTAAATTCACTATATTTACAAATTCGACATCAAAAGAATTGTTTAAAAACAGAAGAAAAGCTCGTTAAGTTGAGGCTGACACACATCTGTCTGGCGCTTTGACTGGTGTGATCCTGATGTGGCTATCACTGCCCGTAGGGTACAGTGTGGGCTTTTGTCCTGCATGGCGCAGTCCAGCCCAGGCGAAAGGTGTGAAGTTCAATCAGAACAGAAGTCGACATTGCGGTGGGCTGAAGGGAATCCCAGTGATGTCGTCTCCCTGTGGGATGTCTGCAGTGACAGGACTCATCAATGAATGGCATCCACTGAGTGACTTCAAAGTGAGTTGACATCATGACAAAAACCTGTGGGGGTTGTCAGGCCCAAAAACTGCTCTCTGGATGATACATTAGCATCTGAAACAGGCTGTCGCCAGGTACTCCTTCCCTGGGAGATTGAGTTTACCTCTTGTCTACAAGACAATGTTAGGCCTAACTCCTTCCCTTGGAGGTAGAGTTTGCCTCCAGTCTGTTCTTGGATGGCTTTTGTTTCTCTTAGAAAATGGCTGGGCTGTTCCTCCCCCAACAGTTCTTTCCTGCTTATCTGAGATATGCTAATACACGGACCAGGTAACTCTGTTTTGAAGCATACATTGTCCATTCCCTTCTAGCAACAAAGTGCTATGCATGTTTTACTCTATGTGGCGACATTATGTCTGATCCCAAAACAAGTAGATGTCACTCCTGACTTTTCTTTGTTAACTGGAATGTGTGTTTTACATAATCCTGTAAAGAATTTGATCCTGCTCTTCTCTGATGTTTTCCTGAATTTGGCCCTGCTCCTTGACTGTTTTCCTATAAATACTCATGTATGTTACAATAAAGTTGGCTTGGATGATGGACATCCTAGGCTCCCTCTGACCCGATGCCTGATCAATTCCTATCACTCCTACTTCTGTTTCCTGCACATAAATCTGGGTTTATGCTGATTCATGGGCCCAGACAAAAACCTGTGAGGTCTTGTTTGTGATCCTACAACCCACCTGAGACACAGCTGTGTGCCCTGGAAGAAAACACTCACATAGAGGAATTACTGTGAGAAAACTCCATTCAGATACTATAATCCCTATTTCTATATTATTTTATGGGAAAATAGAAAATAGGAGAGTTGAGATACAATGAGTCACTAGTCATTGCTTTTCTGAAATTTTCATCTTTTTTTTGAAAGTCTGATGTGCGATAAGTCTGTCCTTTTTTAATATTTATTTATTTATTTATTTATTTATTTATTTATTTATTTATTTATTTATTTTATTATGTGTGTATCAGCAGGCAGCGTGTGTCCCTGTGGAAGTCTAAGTGTGAATTCGGCAATCATCCTGAATTGCTCTTTTTGTTTCACTCAGTGATTTCCCAGGCTCTGTTCATCAAAGCTGTTAATGCAGGCCATCTCCATTCCACATGGGCATTTTATGTGGGACATGGGAATCACACTCAGGACTTTCTGTTTGTGAGGCAGTCTTAACCCCTAAGCCATCTCTATGGCCCATTTTTTTGTTCTTTAATTGTCATTTCCATTATAGACTGAAATAAAGTAATTTTCAACTCATGATACTAATGCCATTCCCCATTCTTCTCCCAGTGAATACCTTCTTTCTCCCACCAGGACTGCCCAATAATTTCAAGTCTTATTATCCATGTGGCCCCCTATATTGGCATGTGCCTAAGCACTTTCTGAGATATTGCAATGTATTATAAATCTACCATAGATCAAATTAGCTCTCTCTCCCATGGTCCTCATTAATACTCAAATGTCCCTAGAAGAAATGTGGAAAGTCACACGGTCTGCCCTCTTCCATGATGAAATGTGAGCTCCCTGAAGTCAGCAAAGTTACAGTGGGTTTATGGCAGCAGCAGCTCTGTATTGTAGTGGATAAGATTCAAGGTAAAGAGATTACAAACTGATGTTCTGCTGAGGAGCTCTGGGATCAACAAATTCATAATGTTGAAGAGAATGTAAGTGTGAAGACTCAGAGAGCGGCCTTAATAACATCACAGCACAGGAACTTGTGAGAATCTGGGAGTATGCTGCACACAGTCTGTGAATCTGAAATAATTTTTAAACAAGAATTCAAAGGGTTGATCACAGACTGGTTTCCTGAACTGTGGGGTATCTGGATGGATAAAGTCAGTCTAAGTAGTATCGCTGTACAAACCACTTTGAAGCAAGGTTACAAATCCCCTGGCACTGAGGGAAATCTGTGTTCTGTACTAGATGCACTAAGCTAAGGTACCATGAGTTGACAATGAATATGCAAATCAGGCAGTCAGTTCCAGAAGCACAGCTTCCGTGGGTCTTTGCTTTTCCTAGGGCAGATTTTAGGTAACACAGCTTCCTGTAAATCACTCAAACCTCATGAATATGCTTGTGAATCAGCAACTAAAATGAAAAGGAACACTGAGATAAATGTGGGTGAAATAATTCTTCAAGTCATTGATCACCATCTCACCTGCACACAAATGTGCTCACCTGGCCGAGGATGGTCACATGCCAATGAAGTATGAATCAATATTTGATTTGAAGTTGGAGTCGCACTATGCCTTTTCAGGCAACATGTTTATGTCTTTGTAGGGTTATATATATATGTATATATACACACATATATATATACACAGATATATTCTGTATTTTATAGCATATTTTGCAATGACCTTTTTATACATTCTTTATTTACTTATCTTTTTTATTAATAAATTTATTCAACATTTTTCCCCAATTATACAAGCTCAAACCCCAATCCTCTCCTTCCCTCTACCCTTCCCCAGTCCCCTTTTGGCACCCTCCCTCCCCTTTTCCCTTTCCGTTCACTCCCCTCCTTCCCCTTCTGCCAGTGCCTCCCTTTTTCCCCCTCCCATCCCCTGGAGCATCCTTTTGTAAGAATGCCAAACTTCCCTGTGTCCTCCACTCTAGTGAGGTTTAAGGACTCAGTGGCATAGCCCAGAGCCCTTTCTTGTGCTCCCCTTTAGTATGGGAACACTATCATGACTGTTAATCCCTTGCCTCTAAGGATCCTAATGCCTGTGATCCATGCTAGACTTTGGGGGGTCGTTGATATGTCAGTTACTGTGCAAGACATGCAAAGTCCGATTATACAAACTGTGGCCCTAACTTGTATGCAGTACCTTGCATATCATTGGTCCTCCCCATTTTTAAGCTCTTACAATCTTTTTTTTAGTTTTTTTTAATTTTTATTATTATTTTATTCAATTGTGCGTGTGTACCTGTGTGTATGTGTGTGTGTGTAGAACCACGGGCGAATTCGGGAACCACCATGGACTGCCTCTACTTCCTCCTTGTTTACTCTGCCCAGAGATTCACAGGCTCCACCCTACCAGGACCAGAAACGCAGGCCACCCCCGCTTCTGCCCGGCATCTATACGTGGGGTCTAGGATCCAAACTCAGGACCTTCCACCTGCAAGGCAGAGGCTTAACCCCTGAGCCACCTCTCCAGCCCCTAAGCTCTTACAATCTTGCCGTCCCCTCTTCCACAAGTTTCCCTGAGCTTTAGGATGGGGTCAGATTTGGCTGGTCTGGTTCCAGGTGATTAATGTAGGGTCTTTGGTGTTCTGAATCATGGTTGGTTGTTGTTTTCAGTTTTGCTGTTCCTGCACCGCCCCTGGCTGCATCCTGATTGGTATCGGAGGTCATCTCCTAACCGAAGGTAAAAGACTATTTAAATGAAGATCTTACTATAAGAGGAAACTCAAAGGTAGATGGAATAGGAGTAGGAGACCGCAGGGGGCCGGGGCGTTCAGTGTCCCATTCGCAGGGTGGTTACCATGTATCTGCCAGTCCCTATACCCTCCCTGATTGGTGAGATCAAACCTCCTCAGTCCAAAGTGCCCTGGAAGGAAAGTGAGAGTGAGCTTCACCGGATGTCTCACTACTTACTTGCCATACTTTATTAATTCTTACATCCATTTGGGGAAAAATGTTGACACATTTTAATTCACTTTAATTTTAACTTGTTTATTTATGAACAATCTGGGTTCATGTCTTTTCCCAGACCACCCTCCCCATCATTTTCCTCATGGTCCATCGCATCCATCCACTCACCCTTCTCCCATCTTTCCTTCCCTTCATCAATCCTGCTCTATCCCACCCGCTTTCCTGCCCCTATGCTTGTGTGTATCACAGAATTTCCTTTAGGGTACCTATGTTGGCAAGGGAGTGAGAATCTGTTGAACTTCATGTGGCTCTTCAGTGCATATGTCATACGAGGAGGCTCCTTTTCCCTTGTCCAGAACTTGTCCCTGAGATACTGCCTGTGAGCGGTTGTCCTAAGACCCTAGTTAGTCCTCGTGGGAATGTTGATAAGTCAGCCATTGTGTAGATCTGGTTGGTAGAGGGTCTCATCGCAATGACTTTCGAGGTACAGCAGCCCTGTCTTGGCTGGAGTGTATTAGTCAGAAGTATTTGATCCCACCTTTAGGCTCTTACAGTCTCATCATCTCCAATTCCAGAAGGTTCTCTGAAGCTTGATGTGGGATAAGATTTGGATGGTCTGATTAGTGCTGAGTATTCCAGGTCCAATGATTTCCTATACTCTGGCTTGATAAGGTTCTCTATATCACTAGCCTTCCATTGTAATGGTGTGCATCTTGGTTGAGCTCTGAGAGATTTTTTAATCCAAGGGCTAAAAAAAAGTACTGTTAAATGATCTTATAGCATCAAACTTCTATAGCTAACACTAGAATATTTCTATACCTGTCCATTTATTTCCTTTCTACTATTATTTGGATACATTTATGGTATCAGGCGTGAGCTCCCTGACATTGAGGGGATAAGTACCCAGTCAGAGAACAATTACTTTCCCATGGGCCTTACATATGTCTGTGACTCCCATAGATTCTTCTTAATGGAGTTGTAGAGGTTCACAGTGGTCACTACTGGGTTAGGCCCTTTATCTCTCTTTTTCCCCTGAGACACTTATCTCTTTTTTCCTCTCTCTCTCTCTCTCTCTCTCTCTCTCTCTCTCTCTCTCTCTCTCTCTCTCTCTCATCTTATTAATAAGATCTCTCACCTAGCTTCCCTTCCCTTAAGGGCTTCTCTTAATGGTAGTCTTATTTAACTATTTAACTGTGTTCCTTTCTCTCCACTCTCTTACTGTCTTATTTCAGCTACCACACAAGTCATGTTTGTGATTATAATGGATATTAGAGTGATTTCTCCTTGAGTATGTCTCTATGAAGGCTTAGTACTACATTTTACCTATAAGAGAGAACATGTGATGTCTGTCTGCGATACTTCTTTCAGTATAACTTCTACCAGTTCTATCCATTTACAAGCAACTTTCATTAATTAATTGTTTGAAAGATGCACAGTATTTCACTGTGTATTTGTGCCACATTTTCATTATCCATTTATCTACTGTTGGACATTTATGCTGATCCTGTGACCTTGCTGTTGTGAAGAGGGCTGCAATGAAGATGGATGTACACCTGTCTCTATAGAAAGTTGAAACATTCTTTGGGAATATTCCAAGTAGTGGTGTAGCTGTATCATATGGCATTTCAATTTTTAACTTTTTTTGATGAATTACATGTAGTGGTTTTAGTATGTAAAATCAACCTTGTGTACCTGGCAAATATGCTACTTGAATACAGGGAATGATCTTTTTCATATGTCTTTGAAACCAGTTGCTAAAATTTTCTTGAGGATCTTTGCATCTGTGTTCATCAATGAGCTTGGCTTATACTTTTCTTATTTATTATGCCTTTATTTGGTTTTGAGATCAGTTTTTTTTTATTTCAGCTCATACAAACTTATTAGGTACACCAGTTCCCTCCCTCCCTCCTCCTCCCCCCGTACCCCCTGCTCCGCCTCCCCACCCCTCTCCCTCCCCATCCCCCAGTGCCTCCCACTCCAATTCCCAGAGAGTCCTTTCTTGTGCATGTCTGATTTTCCTCTGGGCCCTTCTCTCCAATGACGTACAAGGACCCAGTGGCCTTTCCCTGAACCCTTTCCCGTGTTCCCCTTAGGTATAGGAACACTGCTGTGGCTACCAATCCTTTGCCTCCAAGGATCTTGGTGCCTTTAGCAGATGCTAGACTTTGTGAGGTCAACAGTGTGTTGGACAATGCGCAGGGCATGCAAACTCCAATTATGATTGCTTCGGCCCTAACTAGTATGGAGTATCTTACATATCATTGCTCCTCCCATCCTTTTGCTCTTACACTCTTACCGCCCCCTCTTCCCCAAATTTTCCCTGAGCTTCAAAATGGGGAGAGACTAAGCTGGCCTAGTTCTAGGTGGTTGATATAGAGTCTCTGAAGTTCTGGATTGTGGTTTGTTGATTTTCTTTGCAGTTTTGCTGCTCCTGCAATGCCCTTCACTCCATCCTGGTGGGCATTGTATGTTACCCCCTGGCCAGAGACAAAAAGCTTTAGAGTCTTGTGATAAAAGCACATTCAAAGGTAGATGTAATAAAAGTGGGAAACCACAGTAAGGGAGGGGTCTATCACCCATTTGCAAAATGGTTACTTTTTATCTGCCAGACTATATGCACTCCTCTTCTGGTGAGATCACACCCCCTCAGTAGTAAATGATCAGGAACAAAAGTCTGTGAACTTAATCAGATGTCTCATTACTTATTTGGGTCCTTGGTGGAGGCCTATTTTCCCTGCTGTAACATGGTCCCTTCTCTCCTTGTTTCTGGTGTGGCCCTCCTACCCCATCCCTCCTGTTCATAATCCTTGGATTTACTGTCTCTAGGTGGGCTGGGTGGGTTTGGTACTAGGAGCCACCTATTAGGGAGTACATATGGCGCTTAATTTTCTGAGTCTGGGATACTTCACTTAATATAATTGTTTCTAATGACATCCATTTCCCGGCAAATTCCAGTAATTCATCATTTTTGATGGCTGAGTAGTACTCCATTGTATAGATGTACCACAGTTTCCTTATCCACTCGTCAACTGTTGGACATTTAGGTTGATTCCATGACTTTGCTATTGTAAACAGTGCTGCTATGAACATGGTCGTGCTTGTGCAATCGAGGTAAACCTCTGCTGTATGGGGGGTTATACCCAAAAGTGGAATAACAGGGTCATATGGCATTTCAATCTTTAATTTCTTTAAGAATCTCCAGACGGCTCGCCAGAGTGGCTGTATGAGCCTGCATTCCCACCAGCAATGTAGGAGAGTTCCCCTCTCTCCACATCCTCTCCAACATTTGTTGTTGTTTGTATTGTGGATTTTTGCCATCCTGACCGGGGTGAGATGATATCTCAGGGAAGTTTTGATTTGCATTTCCCTGATGGCTAAGGAAGTGGAGCATTTTTTCAGATATTTGTTAGACATTTTAATTTCATCCCTGGTAAAGTTTCTTTTAAGTTCCAGGGCCCATTTTTTAATTGGGCCATTGGTTTCCTTGGTGTTTAGTTTTCTAAGTTCTTTGTGCACTCTGGACAGTAGAGCTCTATCAGATATGTGGTTAGTGAAGATTTTCTCCCATTCTGTGGGTTGCCTTTGAGCTCATGTTACAATCTCTTTATCTGAACAGAAGCTCTTTAATTTCACAAGATCCCAACTGTTGAGAGTTGGTAGCGTGACTGTGCCATTGGATGTCTGTTTAGGAACTGTTGGCCTAGCCCAATCAGCTTGAGGGAGTTCCCTATCCTTTCAACTATGGTTTTTATAGTCTCTGGCCTTATATCAAGGTCCTTGATCCATTTGGAATTAAGTCTTGTACATGGTGACAAGTACAGGTCCCGCTTTAATCTTCTGCATGTGGAGATCCAGTTTTGCCAGCACCATTTGTTGAAGATGCAGTTCTTTTTCCATTGGATTCTTTGGGCCCCTTTGTCAAAGACCAAATGGCTGTAGTTTTGTGGGCTTATATCTGGGTCTTCAATCCTTATCCACTGATCTGTGTGTCTATTTTGGAGCCAGTACCAGGCTGTCTTTATAACTATGGATTTGTAGTATAGACTAAGGTTTGGTATGGCAATACCTCCAGCTGTGTTTTTGTTACTCAGGATTGTTTTTGCTATCCTGGGTCTTTTGTGCCTCCATATGAACTTTGAGATTGTTTGGTCAACTTCTTTGAAGAATTGCTTTGGGATTTTGATTGGTATAGCATTGAATCTGTATATTGCCTTTGGTAGGATGGTCATTTTTACGATGTTGATTCTGCCAATCCAGGAACAAGGGAGGTCTTTCCACCTTCTGGTGTCTTCTGCTATTTCTTTCTTTAGGGTTTTAAAGTTTTCATTGTAAAGGTCTTTTACCTCCTTAGTTAGGTTTACACCAAGGTATTTCATTTTTTTAGGGGCTACAATAAATGGGATTGTTTCTCTCAAGGCTTTTTCACTACTTTCATTCTGGGCATATAGGAAGGCCTCTGATTTTTGCACATTTATTTTGTATCCTGCCACCCTGCTGAACTTCTCAATTAGTTCCAGGAGCTTCCTGGTGGAGTTTTTGGGATCACTCAGGTATAAGATCATGTCATCTGCAAATAGGGATAGCTTGACTTCTTCCTTGCCGATTTGAATCCCTCTTATGTCCCTTTCTTGTCTTATGGCTTCAGCTAAGAATTCAAGTACAATATTGAATAGAAGTGGTGAGAGTGGACAGCCTTGTCTAGTTCCTGATTGAAGTGGGAATGCTTCCAATTGTTCCCCATTGAGCATAATCCTTGCTGTGGGCTTGTTGTATATAGCTTTTATTATATTGATTAATGTTCCTTCCATTCCTACTGTCTCTAGCGTTTTGATCATAAAAGGCTGTTGGATCTTGTCAAAAGCTTTTTCTGCATCTATCGAGAGTATCATGTGGTCTTGGACTTTGAACTGGTTTACATGATGAATTACATTTATTGATTTTCGTATGTTGAACCAACCTTGTGTGCCAGGGATGAAGCCTACTTGGTCCCCGTGAATGATCTTTTTAATATGTTTTTGAATCCGATTTGCTAAGACTTTATTGAGAATCTTTGCGTCTGTGTTCATCAGGGAGATCGGCCTATAGTTTTCTTTTTTAAGTGAATCTTTACTAGGTTTTGGGATTAAGACAATATTAGCTTCATAGAAGGAATTTGGTAGTGTTCCTTCCTTTGCTATTTGATGGAAGAGTTTAAGGAGTATTGGTGTTATTGACTCCTTAAATGTCTGGTAGAATTCTGTGCTGAATCCATCTGGTCCAGGACATTTTTTGGTGGGAAGATTCGAGATTACTTCCTCAATTTCCTTATATGTTATAGGACTATTTAAATAATTCACAACTTCCTGATTCAATTTAGGTAAGTTGTGTTTACTTAGAAATTCATCCATCTCTTTTGTGTTGTCAAACTTCACAGAGTATAAGTTTTTGAAATATGATGTTATAATTCTCTGGATTTCTTGGGTATCAGTAGTGATAACTCCATGTTCATTTCTAATTTTGTTAATTTGGGTTTTCTCTCTCTTGCTTTTGGTTAATTTAGCTAGGGGTGTATCAATCTTATTGATTTTTTCAGAGAACCAGCTTTTTGACTGGTTGATTTTTTCTATCGTTTTCTTAATCTCGATTTCAGATATTTCTCCCCTTATTTTGCTAATCTCCTCTCTTCTACTACTTTTGGGATCAGATTGCTCTAGTTTCTCTAAAGCTTTAAGCTGCATTGTTAAGTTGTTTATTTCTGATGTTTCCATTTTTTTGATGTAGGCATTAAGAGCTATGAACTCACCTCTTAGAACAGCTTTCATTGTGTCCCAGAGATTTTGGTAAGTTGTATTTTCGTTATCATTCACTTTCAGGAAATCTTGAATTTCCTTTTTAATTTCTTCCTGAATCCAGTTCTCATTCAGCATCATAGTGTTAAGTTTCCAGGAGTTAGTGTATTTTCTCTTGTTTGATGTGTTGTGGATGTCCAGCTTTAGGCCGTGGTGGTCTGATAGGGCACAGGTTAGAATTTCAACTTTCTTGTATATGTGTAGATTCATTTTGTGGCCCAATATGTGATCTATTTTGGAGAAAGTTCCGTGTGCTGCTGAGAAAAATGTGTATTCTTTGGTGCGTGGGTGAAAAGTTCGATAGAGATCTGTAAGGTCCATTTCTTTCAAGGTTTGATTAAGTTCCAAAGTGTCTCTGGTAAGCTTTTGACCTGTTGATCTATCCCATGTTGAGAGGGCGGTGTTGAAGTCCCCAAGAATTATCGTTTGGGGGTTGATTTCTTGCTTTAGACGCTGTAGGGTTTTCTTAATGAATGTGGAGGGGCCCATATTGGGTGCATATATGTTCAGTATTGTGAAGTCTTCCTGGTGAATTGTACATGTGACTAAAATGTAGTATCCATCCGTGTCTCTTATAATTTTCTTTGGTTTGAAGTCCACTTTGTCTGATAGCATAATGGTTACCCCTGCCTGTTTTCTGCTTCCATTTGCTTGTAGAATTGTTGACCAGCCTTTTATTTTTAGAGCGTGCCTATCTTTTGTGGTGAGATGGGTTTCCTGCAGGCAGCAGATTGATGGATTGTGATTTTTAATCCAAGTTTGTAATCTGTGATCGGTGAATTAATTCCATTAACATTTAGTGTTATAATGTAGAAACTATTGTTAATTCCAGACATTTATTATGTTTAGTAGCTTTTATAAGTATATTGCTTCGCTTTTAATGGTGTTATATTTGCCTTCTGTTCTCCTGGATATGCCTGTTTTTTTCTTCACGCTTGAGTATCATTTCTAGCATTTTTTGAAGGCCTGGTTTGGTGGACATGTATCCCTTCAAGTTGTCTTTGTGCTGGAAAATTTTTCTTTCTCCCTCGATCATGACGGATAGTTTTGCAGGGTAAATCAGCCTGGGTTGACATTTTTGCTCATTCAGTACTTGAAGTATATCTCTCCAAGCTCTTCTTGCTTTTACTGTTTCGACTGAGAAGTCATTTGTTATATTTTAATAGGTTTACCTTTAAAAGTGACTTGTTTTTTTCTCCCTTGAAGCTCTCAGCACCAGTTCTTTATCTTGAATGTGGACTGTTTTAACTATTATTTGCCGTGGCATGCTTCTATTTTGGTCGTATCTGTTTGGGGTGCGGAATGCCTCTTGTATATGGATGGGCCTCTCTTTTTTTAGATGAGGAAAGTTTTCCTTGATGATCGTTTGAAAAATTTCCTCAGGGGTGGTATTTTGAGATTCTTGCTCTGGTATTCCATGAATACGCATGTTAGCTTTTTCAGGGTGTCCCATATCTCTTGGATATTTCTCTCAAGTATCTTTTGGGCTTTAACAACCTCTTCCATTGAGCTGCTTAGTACTCCCACTTTATCTTCAAGATCTGAAATTCTGTTTTCTGCTTCGTTAGTTCTGTTGATAAGACTCTCTGTGGAGTTCTGGGTTGAAGATAACTTGTCTTTTAGCTCAGTTTTAAACTCTGCTTGAGTTTGTTTTAACTGTTCTATGCCACTTTTTGTTTCTTGCACTGTTTTTCTCAACTCCTCCAGATGTCTGTTGTGTTCCTCTTCAAAGCGATTGATTCGATTATGTAATTCCTCCCGGATTTCCTCTTTCATAGTATTGAACATGGTAATGATCATATTTTGAAAGTCTTTATCCTGGGTGAGGCTTTCTTGGCCTTTTTCCGTGGGTTTGTTCTGGTTGGAGTCTAACATTATGGGTTTAATTTCTTCAGTGGGAAATTTGTTTACTTGAGTGTTGCTTCTCATGGATTTGCACTTCGACTTTGGCATTGTCATTTTAACTCTTAAGATCTCTCAATTTCACTAAACTGACTTATTTGGCCTGGGGTCCTGGTGGGTGGGGGCGGGCGGAGACCTACCTAGGGCGCCGGCAGAGCGGGGTGGGGTGTAAACGGAGTATGAGGGCGTCGGCGTGGGGCTATTTAACCCGAGGGCAGCTGAGGCGGGGCCCGGGCGCAGGGAGAGGTCCTCCTCGTCCCTGGGCCCCGTGCGCGGCTCCGGCTGGATGGTGGGAGTCGGAGCCAGGTCCCTGTGGGCTGACCTGCGGTCCTAGTGGGCGGTGCATGGGTTTTCTAGCGTCTTCTGTGGGCCTGGCTTTGTGGTCATGTAGCGCTTCAGTTTATCCTGAACAGGACTTGATGGTGGATTCCTGTAATCCCAATTTGTGCCCAAAGTTGAAGTTAAAGAGATGTGTATCATTACAGGGTTCAGTTTGAGGACATAGCTGTGGACTTCACCTGGGAGGAGTGACAATGCCTGGATGCTGCTCAGAGGACCCTCTACAGGGGTGTGATGCTGGAGAACATTTCTGGCCTCTGGAGCAGAAGGAATCTGGCCCTGGATCTTCACACAACACCACTGCGGATTCAGAGCCGCAGCGGGAACACGCGGCCTGAGCAGAGATGGAGGCGGAGGTTGAGATCAGTTATTAATTTCATAGAAAGAATTTGAAAGTGTTCCTTTCTTTGATATTTTATAGAATAGTTTAAGAAATAGTGGTGTTGGTTGTTCTTTAAATATCTTGTAGAATTTTGCACTGAATCCATCAAGTCCCGAGCTTTTTTTTTTTTTTTTTTTTTTTTGTGGGTGGACAGGGTGGGAACATTTATAATTACTTCTTTAGCTTCATTGCTTCATATAGGACTATTTAAATGAATCAATTTATCCTGAATCAATTTTGTTGTATGAACTCCAGGGATTATACCACTCACCCTCACATATCACCAAGATACTAAATCGTAAAAGTGCACTACCATACTAATATTCACTCCTTGTCTACTTAACCTGACTGAACTGATGTACTAACAGCCTAATAGCCTCATCTAGGAAATAACAATAACAACAGACAAAGGTACCCAACTCCAAGGCAAGCACTAGGAATAATTCCCCGAGAGCAGAAATGTCAACTACATCATTTCAGTAAAAAACACACAGAAACTGAAAAGTCTTAAAAGACAAAACAACAATATCCAAGTCAAAGTGCAGATCCATGGCAGAGCGGTTTGGTCGTTCGTTGGGCGAGCGTCATTCTGTCGTTTGGCGTACCGGCTCCTTGGGCAGCAGCCGCGGCGGAGCACGACCCGAGACTCGGCTGTGGGTGAGAGAAGATGGCCCGAACCAAGCAGACCGTTCGCAAGTCCACCAGCGGCAAAGCCCCCCGCAAGCAGCTGGCCACGAAAGCCGCCCAAGAAAAGCGCGCCCTCCACCAGCGGTGTGAAGAAGCCCCACCGCTACAGACCCGGCACCGTGGCCCTGCGCGAGATCCGCCGCTACCAGAAGTCGACGGAGCTACTGATCCGCAAGCTGCCGTTCCAGAGGCTGGTACAGGAGATCGGGCAGGACTTCAAGATCGACCTGCGGTTCCAGAGCGCAGCCATCGGTGTGCTGCAGGAGGCCAGCGAGGCGTACCTGGTGGGGTTGTTCGAAGACACCAATCTGTGTGCCATCCACGTCAAGAGAGTCACCATTATGCCCAAAGACATCCAGTTGGCTCGCCGGATACGGGGAGAGAGAGCTTAAGTGAAGGCGGTTTTTATGGCGTTTTGTAGTAAATTCTGTAAAATACTTTGGTTTAATTTATGGCTTTTTTTGTAAGAAATTGTTTAAAATATGTTGCATTTGTACTTAAGTCATTCCATCTTTCACTCAGGATTTACGCGAAAGTGACTGTTCACAGACCTCAGTGATGCACTGTGGCTCGGAGTGACGAGTTGTTAATATGCAGAAGGGATGGGTGATATTTCCTGCTTCTCATGATGCATGTTTCTGGACGTTAATGACTTGTTGGGTAGCTATTAAGGTACTAGAGTTGATAAATGTGTACAGGGTCCTTTTGCAATAAAACTGGTTATGACTTGATCCAAGTGTCTAACAATTGGGGCTGTTAAGTCTGACCATACATCACTGTGACAGAATGTGGGCTTTTTCAAGAGTTGAAGATGCAAGTCTTAACCACAGTGTAACTTACAGTTTCCTTTAATAAAAAAAAAAAGTAAACCTGGAAGCTATAGAATACACTATGTGCATTTATAATAACTATTTTATATATTGTAGTGTCAACATTTTTAAATTAAATGTTTTACATTTGTAAGTGGTGGGGTCTTGTCATTAAGGTGTGTAAATGAGAGTCCAGTTGGTTTCTCTAACTAGACTGCACTTGTTTTCATAGTAGAAAAATGCTGTGCATATTAAACCTTGCATAAGTCCTCATTCTACCACATGTTAACTAACCCTCTAGCTGAAAATGCACACACTAACAAAGGGATTTTATTTATAAGGGCTCTAGAATAAAGTAAAAATTCACACTAGCATCATCTGTTACTTAACCTAGTTAGTGCAGCTTTTTTTCATTGTGTTGTGGTTGATCTCATATCTAGGGTTTTTTTTTTTTTTTTTTCTTGAAACAAAACAAGGTTGTTCTTTCCTTGTGTAGATTAGTGAAAATTTGTGTGGGAGAGCAGCAAGCCCCATTTTGACCTCTGCCAGTTAAGATGGGCTAGGTTACATCTGGTTACTGTCCTGGGAAAATCCCTTTTAGAGAAGATGGCCTTCAAGTGGTTTTTAAACTTACCTATTGAAGTCAATTATGTATGTTGACTAAATTTACAAATAAACTTGTTTATCCAACTGAGTGTCAAAAACCTAAATCAAATGTAAAAAACTTTAAAAAAAAAAAAAAGTGCAGATCCATGAGAAATAAAACCCAAGAAGACCAATCTTCCACCAAAAGAATTAACCCCATAATGATGGATTCCAACGAGAACAAATTCACAGATAATAACCAAGACAGCCAGACCCAAGATAACGACTTTCAAAGTATGATCATTACCATGATCAATACTATGAAAGAGGAAATCCAAGAGGAGTTAAACAACCGCATCAACCACTTTGAACAGGAGGCACTTGGAGGAGTGGTGAAAAACAGTTCAAGAAACAAAAATAGGCATAGAGCAGTTAAAACAGACTGAAGAAGAGTTTAAAACTGAACTAAAAGACAAGTTATCTTCAACCCAGAACTCAGCAGAGAATCTTATCAGCAGAACTAACGAAGGAGAAAATAGAATTTCAGACCTTGAAGACAAAGTGGGAGAATTAATCAGCTCAATGGAAGAGGTTGCTAAAGCCAAAAAGATACTTGAGAGGAATATTCAAGAGATATGGGATACCCTGAAAAAGCCTAACATGCGCATTCATGGAATACCAGAGAAAGAATCCCAAAATACTTCACCTGAGGAAATTTTTCAAATTATCATAAATGAAAACTTCCCTCAACTAAAGACTGAGAGGCCCATCCAAATACAAGAGCCATTCCGCACCCCAAACAGGTATGAACAAAATAGAAAATCGCCACAGCAAATAATAGTCAAAACACTCCACATTCAAGACAAAGAAAAGGTGCTGAGAGCTTCAAGAGAAAAAAACAAGTCACTTTTAAAGGTAAACCTATTAAAATAACAAATGACTTCTCAATGGAAAGAGTAAAAGCAAGAAGAGCTTGGAGAGATGTACTTCAAGTATTAAATGAGCAAAAATGTCAACCCAGGCTGATATACTCGGCAAAACTATCTGTCATGATCGAGGGAGAAAGAAAAGTTTTCCAGCACAAAGACAACTTGAAGGGATACATGTCTACCAAACCAGGCCTTCAAAAAATGCTAGAAATGATACTCAAGACTGAAGAGAAAAAAAAAAGCATATCCAGGAGGACAGAAGGGAAATATAATACCGCCAAAACCTAAAGGTCAAACAATACACTTACAAAAGCCACTAAACATAAAAAATGTCAAGAATTAAAAATAATTTCTCCATTATAACATTAAATGTCAATGGTATTATCTCACTGATCAAGAGACACAGATTATAAACTTGGATTAAAAATCACAACCCACCAATCTGCTGCCTTCAGGAAACTCATCTCACCACAAAAGATAGGCACATCCTAAAAATAAAAGGCTGGTCCAAAATTCTGCAAGCAAATGGAACCAGGAAACAGGCAGGGGTAGCCATTATGCTGTCGGACAAAGTGGACTTCAAACCAAAAAAAATCATAAGAGACACAGATGTATACTACATTTTAGTCACAGGTACAATTCACCAGGAAGACTTCACAATACGGATGTCAAAAATCCACAATACAAACAACACCAAATGCTGGAGAGGATGTGGTGAGAAGGGAACTCTCCTACATTGCTGGTGGGAATGCAGGTTTATACAACCACTCTGGCGAGCCATCTGTGATTCTTAAAATAGTTAAAGATTGAAATGCCATATGACCCTGCTATTCCACTTTTGGGAATAATCCCCCATACAGTAAAAATTCACCTCAATAGCACAAGCATGACCGTGCTCATAGCAGCACTGTTTACAATACCAAAGTCGTGGAATCAACCCAAATGTCCAACAGTTGATGAGTGGATAAGGAAAATATGGTATATTTATACAATGAAATACTACTCAGCCATTAAAAATGATGAATTAATGAAATTTACTGGGAAATGGATGAAATTAGAAAATATTATATTGAGTGAAGTATCTCAGACACAGAAAATTACACGCCATATGTACTCCCTAATAGATAGAGCCTAGTACCAAATCCTCTTAGAGAAACACTCAAAGATAGATCTCTGTAATACCTACAGTAATTGCAAAGATTATAAACAGGACGGAAGGGGAAGGAGGGCCCTTCCAGCAATGGGAAGAGAGGAGATCATGCTACAGTGGAGAAAATAAGCCACCATCAAAGACTGCAAGTAAGTAATGAGATATCTGGTTAAGCTCACAGACTTTCCTCCCTGGTCACTTGCAACTATTGGGGTGTGATCTCACCAGAAAGGAGGGCATGTAGTCTGACAGATAGAAGGTAATCACTTTTCAAATGGGAGACTGATGCCCCCCCCCCACTCACTGCGGTCTATTCTTATTCCATCTACCTTTGAATCTACTCTTATAATAAGACTCTATTTTAAAAGCCTTTTATCTCTGGCCAGGGGATGACATCCAAAACCCATTAGGATGGAGCCAAAGGCAGTGCAGGAGCAGCAAAACTGAAAAAAGAAATCAACAAACCACAATTCAGAACATCAGAGACTCTATATCAACCACCTGGAACCAGGCCAGCCTAATCTCTCCTCATCCTAAAGCTCAGGGAAATTTGTGGAAGAGGGGGCAGTAAGGTTGTAAGAGCCTAAAGATAGGGAGGAGTTACGACATGTAAGATACTCCACACAATTTAGGGCCAAAGTAATCATAATAGGACTTTGCATGACCTGCACAATGACCAACATATCATTGACCCCCCCCCCAAAGTCTAGCATGGATCACAGGAACTAGGATCCTTAGAGGAAAGAGATTAACAGCCACAATAGTATTCCCACACTAAAAGAGAACACACACAAAGAAAAGAGCTCTAGCCAATGCTACTGAGTCCTTATTGTTGGACCCATCCAGGAATTACCCCAGGGCATAGCTGAGCACATGGGACCAAAGATGGCACTGAGAGCTAGTGTCCTGGGCGTAATCCTGATCACATTACAGAGAGCCCTAATTGACTTTTAGGAGTTGACCTGCCTTCCTTACTGAGATACGTTGAGTCTGATCTGTAAGACTTGCATACTGTGTTGACTTTTGACATAATTGGCTGCCCATTTCGTGCCCTGTGGTCCTTTGTCTATATAAGCCATTGTTACCCCCAATAAATGGAGATTTGCTCTGAGAAACTCCCCACCCGTGTCCAAGTCTCTGGGGAGTTGAGGCAGAGGAGCGGGCAACTAACTTGCCTATCTTTGTCCTGATGGCCTGGAGCCGTGTCCTAGTGTGGGGGGGGGAGGTGGAGAGACGCCACATCGTGGGTGGAAAGAACCACCACAACTGGTGCCCCTGTGGGAGGAACTTCCCAGATTGGACAAAGCAAATCGGGCTTTGAGGTAAGTTAGATCCTTAGTATGGGTAACTCCAAAAGCAAACTTGACCCAGAACTAGGAGCTCTACAGCTTGTATTAATAAGCCATGGTTTTAAAATTCCAGATTCCCGTATTGCCAAGGTTTGGCAAACGGCCCTTGAATTAGCACCTTGGGCCCAGTCCTCTAATATATTTTCATGGGACTCTTGAATAAGATAGAAGACCTGGGGCTGGAGAGGTGGCTCAGGGGTTAAGCCTCTGCCTTGCAGGCGGAAGGTCCTGAGTTCCAATCCTAGACCCCACGTATAGATGCCAGGCGGAACCGGAGGCAACCTGTGCTTCCCGTCCTGGTAGGGCAGAGCCTGTAAACCCCAGGGCAGAGTAAACAAGGAGGAGGTGGAGGCGTCCATGGTGGTTCCCGAATTCATCCGTGGTTCTACACACACACATACACGCACAATTGAATAAATAATAAAATTTTTTAATTTATTATTATTATTTATTCAATTGTGCGTGTGTGTATGTATGTGCATGCGCATGCATGTATGTGTGTGTGTAGAACCACGGACGAATCGGGAACCACCATGGACGCCTCCACCTCCTTCTGCCCCAGGATTCACAGGCTCTGCCCTACCAGGACCAGAAGCACAGGCCACCCCTGCTTCCGCCTGGCGTCTATACGTGGGATCTGGGATCTGAACTCAGGACCCTCTGCCTGCAAGGCAGAGGCTTAACCCCTGAGCCACCTCTCCAGCCCCATAAATAATAAATTTTTAACAATTAAAAAAAAAAAAGATAGAAGACCTAGCCAGAGAGCAGGAGAAACATCTTAAAATATCACCTCCCTTGGAATTTTATCCCACAGCTTGGTGTTTAAGATATCATTCCTTCCCGATGTGATCCAGCCACCACCGGAGACTAAGGTGGAGGCAGAGCAGACAAAGGGGAAGGAGGAGCCAGAGCCACTTCAGGCTCACTGTACGGCTCCAGCGCACCTAGAGCCAAAAGCAAGCTATCCCGGGCACCTTGCTGCTGAGCCACGGCAGGGCTGGGATTTCCCTGAGCTCCAGGGGGGCTGCCGAGCCATGGCAGGTGTGCATGCCAGAAATGGTGCACAGAGCTGTGGGTCCCAGGCATGGCAGAGCGGTGTGCTGAGCAAAATGCTTGCGAGCAGAACACAGAGTTGTCAGCCCCAGCGAGAGGGAGGAGCTGCTGGCCTGTGAGGGAGGGGAGTGCCAGCTCTGAGAACTCTAAAACGATGTGGGGGAGTGGCTGCCGTGAGAGAGAGTGCCTGGTTGGCATAGTTCCCTTTATCAAGGGGGAGAGGCTACACGTGCTCGGAGATCGGGGAGAGGCTACACGTGCTCAGAAATTGGGAAACCAGCGGCTGCCGAGTGCACCTGATGCAAGCAGTTCCCTGTATCCAGATTTAACTCTGCTCAAGGGAGAAGGGGGTGGAGACGGTTTAGAGGAAGACCCCCCCATACGCCTTCACAAAAACCCATCCTGAACCCACGCTCAGGCACACTGGCCCCCGCCAGGCTAGAGCAGGGAATCCAGAGCTGGAGCCCAAGTATGCTGAGGCATATCGAGTGCAAGCCTATCCTGTTAACTTAAATCCAGGAGGCAATCACCCCACAATATGTTATCTCTGGGAAGCTAAGGATTTAAAAGAATTAAAGAGGGAAGTTCTAGATGATGGCTCAAATTCTCCTCGGGTCAAGGCACTACTTCAAGATCTAGCTCACCAACCCTGCACTACTAAGGACTGGATGGACATGGCCAAAGCGGTGTTCCCCAGCCCCACATTCATTAAGTGGGCAGTGCTATTTAGAGAAGAATGCAGGGTCCAAGCTGAGCACAATCAGAATGCCCAGCCCCCTGTCCCAATCACTTTTGGAATGCTGTCAGGAACAGCAGATCAATTTTCTACTGGAATCCAGCAGGCTGGCATAAGGGTCCATACCAGGACCATGTTTGTTTGATAGGGTTAGCAGCATGGAAAAAACTAGATGAAGGTCCTTCTGAAGCACCTATAGCATGCATTGTACAAAAACCTGGTGACAATGGTCCCATTCAAAAAAATAAAATAAAATAAAATGAAAAAAAAAAAAAAAAAAAAACCTGGTGAGACCCTCCCCGAGTTCACTGACCGGGTAGAAAAAAAGTCTCTGTCGTAAACTTCCCCCAGGCCCCCTGAGGGAACAGTTTACTAAATTGCTGGAAGGGATGAACAGGGACCACAAAATAAGCATGTGCAGGTCTTAAGGAGAGATCCATGGGCACCTGGATTATTGCTTCACAGGATGTGGGGACTCAAAAACACCAGAGTCAGGCACTCCCGGCAGCCCTGGAGACACAAAGGCACTGACTGACACTGTGACTCAGGCATTGGCCTTAAGGCCGGCACCCAGCCTGCAGGGCCAAGAGGGGAAAGGAACCAATGGAGTTTGTTTTCGTTGTGGCCAGATGGGGCATTCCAGGAGGGAGTGTCCCCAGGTCGAGGAAAGGAAGCCAAGGAAGATAGGTGGGGCTAAGCCCCCTACAGCCCCATGCCCTAGGTGCTGCAAAGAGCTTCACTGGAAAAAAGACTGTAGATAGAAATTTGATCTGGAGGGCAAGCCTTTAAACTAGCTCCGGGTCAGCCTCCAGCCTCGTTAGCCAAAGGAGGAACATAGGGGCCCTTACAAAGGGAGACCCCTGAGGATCTTAAATTGGACTGGTCTAGAAAGGAAAGGCCCCAAGCTCATTGGACTGTTCCCCTGGTAGAAGGTCTCCATCCTAAAATGAGCATCTTTATTAACAGCAAACGTTTCCACTGCCTTATAGACACCGGGGCAGATAGAACAGTCCTAAGGAAAGAGGAAGTTCCCCCTACTTGGGGCTTAACGACTGGTCCAAAAGTTCTGGGAGTCGAAGGGAACATACAGTCAGAAGAAATAGCCTCCTGGGTGGTGTGGCAGGATGTGATGGTTCCAAAGGAGAAGTGCAACTCCTTGTGGTCGTGGGGCTCACGGCCAATTTACTAGGACAGGACATCCTGGGATAAATGCAGGCCGTTTTGACTACTGATAATAGAGCCTTCTATGAGGATCTATTAGATCATGAGGAAGCCTATAGGTTTCCTGAGCCAATAGAAATAGTGCCTAAAAACAAGTTTTCTAACTTTCATAACTATTGGGGGGAGACCCCAAAAGTTCCTCAAGTTCACCCCCAATTCTAAGGGCCACTGCCCCTTACAACCCCCAGATCGAATGGGAACTGGGCAAACTGGTCTGGGTGGAGCAGTGGCCTCTACCCCAAGAGAAACTAAAGGCCCTAGGAGAAATAGTAGATCAACAGCTAAAACAAGGCCACATCCGCCCATCTATGAGTGCGTGGAATACACCAGTGTTTGTTATTAAAAAAGTCCTCGGGAAATGGCGTATGTTACAAGATTTAAGGCTGATTAACAAACGGATGAAGCTAGTGGGCACCCCCCTTAGAGGAATGCCCTGGGTAACGTCCATCCCCTCAGATTTTGCCCTTCTGGTCATTGATCTTAAAGACATTTTTTTCTATTCCACTGCACCCTGCAGACTGCAAAAAGTTTGCCTTTTCTGTTCCATCTATGAACTTTTCAGGCCCCGACCAAAGGTATGAATGGCTAGTGCTCCCACAAGGAATGGCGAATAGTCCAGCCTTTTGTCAGACTTATGTATATAAACTGATTAAACCATTGCTAAACGATAAAGATATTCTTATATATGTCTATATGGATGATATTATCATTGGACATAGAGATCAAACTAAATTACAATCCCATATGCAAGAAGTAATTAAATATTTAAAAAGGAGAAACTTACGTATTGCCCCTGATAAGGTCCAACAAGTGCCTCCTTTCAAGGTCCTAGGAACCCATTTGACACTTACGTGGGCATCGCCTCTCAGATCATTTATAAATGTGCCTGACAATATTGCTATCACTGGTTTACAACAATTATTAGGAGAGATAAATTGGCTTAGGCCATGGGTGGGGATCTCCACCGAGGCCCTCACCCCTCTTTTTAACCTATTGTCCGGCAGACAACCTGTAGATACAATTACTTTACAGGAAAGCCACCATCAGATAATTGAACAGTTTCAGGATGCCCTTAGGGATGCCCAATTGGCTAGGTACAATCCTGGAAAACCCATTGCCCTATGGCTAATTTCAGGAAAAGGGCTCCTTATAGCAGCTCTATCACAGGTTGGAGAAATTCTACAGTGGATCCACACATCCCTGCGAAATGCCCCTAGAGTTTATACCACTACAGATCAATTAACAAATATGATTAAAAAAAAAAAAGGACGTGAACAGACATGTAGACACTGTGGTAAAGATCCAGACTCTATTGTCTTTCCCTATAGGCTGACTGATGTAGAATGGCTGACTAAATATCACCCCCAGTTGGCTTTGACATTAGAAGGATACTTAGGAGAGATAAGTCGCCATTATGGCCCATCTAAATGGGTCACGCCCCTTCAGCGTTTACCACTTGCTGAGCCCAAACTCTTTGTTAAAACGCTTATACCAAATGCTCCATATGTGGGGCTGAAGAGGTGGCTCAGTGGTTAAGCCTCTGCCTTACAGGCAGAAGGTCCTAAGTTCGGATCCTAGACCCCACGTATAGACGCCGGGCCAAAGCAGGGCAGCCTGCTTTTCTGATCCTGGTAGGGCAGAGCTTGTGAATCCCCCGGCAGAGCAGTCCATGGTGATTCCCGAATTGGCCCGTGGTTCTACACACACACACACACACACACACACACACACACACACACACACACACAATTGAATAAATAAAAATAAAAAAATGAAAACAAATGCTCCATATGTGTTCACAGGTGGAGGAAAAACTGGATCCATTTATGCTACCTTTGCTACAGGAAGTTTAATTCAGCCATACAAACAAAAATACTAGCCTACCCAGGGACCAGCTCAGTATAAAGAGCTGTTTGCAGTTATAATGGCATTAAAAGAAAATGAAGAGGCTATTAACTTATTCTCTGACAGTCTATATGTTGTAAATTTACTTCTAGAAATAATAAATGCTCATATAAGGTTAGATAGCAATCCTATATCACCCCTTATGGTGGAACTAAAATCTACATTAGAAGGATGAGAAAAGCCTATATATTTACAACATTTAAGGAGTCATTCTGGTCTGCCCGGGTTCCTAGCCCAGGGCAATGCCTTAGTTGATAAATTAGCTTCACAAGAGATATGGGCTCTTAACATTCAAGAAGCCTCTGACTTACATGGTTTAACTCACCTTAATTGGAAGGGCTTACTCCATAGGTTCCCTCAAGTTCCTATAAAGGACTTAAAGAAGATCGTTTAAATCTACTAGCAAGTCTTGTCAACCTTTTCTCCAAGTCCCACCCTTACAGGGACCAGGGGTTAATCCCTGAGAACTAAAACCTAATATGCTGTGGCAAACAGATGTTACTCATTATGCGCCACTTGGTAGACTTAAATCTGTCTTTGTTTCCATAGATACATTCTCTCAAGCATGTTGGGCATCTGCACATACAGGATAAAAGGCAAAACATGCACAATCACATTTTTTACAATGCTTTGCCACCCTAGGGTTACCCAACCAAATTAAGACAGATAATAGCCCTTGTTTTACTAGTCAGACTTTACAGAACTTTTTTCAGACTTGGCATATTACTCATACCACAGGAATCCCATATGATCCCCAAGGACAAGCCATTATTGAAAGAAACCACCAATATTTAAAGGCCCAATTACAAAAACAAAAAGGGAGAGTAACCCCACATCAACAGCTAGGGTTGGCATTATTTACCATCAACATTTTAAATTTTCAAAAAGGACAACATGAATACAAATTCCAAAAACACTGGGGAAGCCTATCCATCAAACCTTCTGTTAAGGTGCATTGAAAGAACCCCCCTAACTGGGCATTGGAGGGGACCTGATCCCTTGATTACTGTGGGAAGAGGATTTGGATGTGTCTTCCCAATTGGAGAGTCTTCCCCAATATGGATTCTAGCAAGGAATCTCAAATTCTATCCACAAGAGGATCCTCATGAAGGAGACCCGAAAAAAATCATCCCCATACTAACAAACTAAACCAAGGGGTAAAAAGCCCTTGGGGCAGCTTTCTTCACTTTTTCTCTTTCAGAAATTATCCATGGTGTGCTCAAGGAAGATGCTGACCATAATCCTTATAGGCCTGACTTAACTCAAGATGGCCTGATTGATACCTTACCCAAACCAAGGTGGAGTCGATCTGGGTTTGACCTAACATCTAGAAAGAATTGTTCTTTTAATAATTATATCGCTTAACGCCGTATGTACTTCCTAATAAGTGGCTCCTAGTACCAAACTCACCCAGCCCACCTTGAGACACTCAAAGATAAATTTATGTAATACCTACAGTAATTGCAAGGATTATGAACAGGAGGGATGGGGTTGGAGGACCACACCAGAAACAAGGAGAGAAGTGACCATGTTACAGCAGAGAAAATAGGCCTCCATCAAGGACTGCAAGTAAGTTATGAGACACCTGGTTAAGTTCACAGATGTTCGTTCCTGATCATTTACAACTGAGGGTTTATGATCTCACCAGAAGGGGAGGGCATATAGTCTGGCAGATAAAAAGTAACCATTTTGCACATGGGTGATTGACCCCTCCCTCACTGAGATTTCCTACTTTTATTACATCTACCCTTGAATGTGCTTTTATAACAAGACTCCAGTTTAACAGCTTTTTGTCTCTGGCCAGGGAATGACATACAATGCTCATCAGGATGGAGTGAAGGGCATAGCAGGAGCAGCAAAACTGCAAAAGAAAATCAACAAACCAAAATCCAGAACTTCAGAGACTCTATATCAACCACCTAGAACTAGGCCAGACTAATCTCTCCCCATCCTGAAGCTCAGTGAAATTTGCGGAAGAGGGGGCGGTGAGATTGTAAGAGCAAAAGGATGGGAGGAGCAATGATTTGCAAGATACTCCACACAAGTTAGGGCCGAAGCAATCATAATTGGACTTTGCATGCCCTGCGCAATGTCCAACACACTATTGACCTCACAAAGTCTAGCATCTGCTAAAGACACCAAGATCCTTGGAGGCAAGGGATTGACAGCCACAGTAGTGTTCCTATGCTTAAGGGGAACACGGGAAAGGGTTCAGGGAAATGCCACTGGGTCCTGGTACGTCATTGGAGAGGAGGGCCCAGAGGATAGCCTGGCATGCACATTAAAGGATTCTCCGGGGATTGGGGGGAGACACTGGGGGATGGGGAGGGAGGGGTGAGGGGAGGGGGAGCAGGGGTTGGGGGGGAGGGAGGGAGGGAACTGGTGTACCTATTAAGTTTGTACGAGCGGAAATAATAATAAAAAATGTTAAAAAAATAAACAAAAAATTGGGGCTGCAGAGGTGGCTCAGGGGTTAAGCCTCCGCCTTGCAGGTGGAAGGACCTGAGTTCGGATCCCAGATCCCACGTATAGATGCCAGGCGGAAGTGGGGGCGGCCTGCTCTTCTGGTCCTGGTAGGGCGGAGCCTGTGAATCCCGGGGCAGAAGGAGGTGGAGGCGTCCATGGTGGTTCCCGAATTCGTCCGTGGTTCTACGCACACGCACACGCACACACACACGCACATACATACGCACATGCGCACAGTTGAATAAATAATAAAAAAATTTAAAAATAAATAAATAAATAAATAAATAAACAAAAAATAATTATATCGCTTAAGTGTTTCCTCAGCACATCTCTCAGCAGCGCTCCATCAATGAGACCATGCTACAGACGTTTATGGCCCTTGAACATCCATGCCATGGCCCCTCCCCCAGAGACGCAATTCAAGCTTGGAGGCTCATAAGACCTTGGTCCAATCTACTATCCATATCCTGGAATGCCTTCCAGAGGAGATGTCCTTCCAGGGCTGGCAGTCAATGACAGATAAGGCTCCACACGAGAGTGGTGACCAACCCAAGCCAGGCACAGTCCATTATGCTGGAACCCCTCTGAGGAGGGGTCAACAAGGTTAGAGCAAAAGAGGCACTCTGGCTCTCGCTGGCTGCCACAAAGGATGGATATGTAAGAATGACAGACCAGAACGGAACAACAGCAAAAGCTCACACTGGGACATATGGGACACTGGACATACATATAGTCAATTGTAAAATATAGTCTGCACTAAAACAAAAAGGGGGAGATGTTGGGCCCGCCCAGGAATTACCCCAGGGCATAGCCGAGCACATGGGACCAAAGATAGTGCTGATAGCTAGTGTCCTAGGCGCAATCCTGATCACATTACAGAGAGCCCTAATTGACTTTTAGGAGTTGACCTGCCTTCCTTACTGAGATACGTTGAGTCTGACCTGTAAGGCTTGAATGCTGTGTTGACTTTTGACATAACTGGCTACCCATTTCGTGCCCTGTGGTCCTTTGTCTATATAAGCCATTGTTACCCCCAATAAATGGAGATTTGCTCTGAGAAACTCCCCACCCGTGTCCAAGTCTCTGGGGAGTTGAGGCAGAGGAGCGAGCAGCGAACTTACCTATCTTTGTCCTGATGGCCTGGAGCGTGTCTTAGTGTGTGTGTGTGTGTGTGTGTGTGTGTGTGTGTGTGTGTGTGGAGAGACACCACATCATGGGTGGAGAGAGATGCCATATTTATACCTCATCAGAGAGGAGGACCCAGAGGGAAGTTTGACATGCACACTAAAAGATTCTCTAGGGATGGAGGGGACAATGGGAGAAAGGGAGAGGGGGAAGGAAGGGGAAAAGGGGGGAGGGAACAAGGGGATCCAGGGAGGATTGGAGGGAGGGAGGAGAATGGGGTACCTATCAAGTTTGTATGAGTAGAAAAAATAAATAAATATTTTTTAAAAAATAAAAATTAAATAAAATAAAAGAAAGTTTCATATATAGTACTTCCTATGAATTGTATAAAATTATAGCTAATTTTAATAATCTTAATAAAGTGGCAATCAAGTGAAAAAAAATCAAAAAAGATCATTCACAGGGATCAAGTAGGCCTTATCTCAGGCACACAAGGTTGGTTCAACATATGCAAATCAAATGTAATTCACCATATAAACTAGTCCAAAATTCAAGACCACACGATACTCTCGATAGATGTAGAAAAAGCTTTTGACAAGATCCATGAGCCTTTTAGGATCAAAGCCCTACAGACAGTTGGAATGGAAGGAACCTTTATCAATATAATAAAAGCTGTATACAGCAAGCCCACAGCAAGGATTATACTCAATGGGAAAAACTTGAAGCACTCCCACTTTGATCAGGAACTAGACAAGGCTGTCCACTCTCACCACTTCTATTCAATAAGCCATAAGACAAGAAAGGGAGACAAAGGGATTCAAATCAGCAAGGAAGAAGTCAAGTTATCTCTATTTGAAGATGACATGATCATATACCTGAGTGATCCCAAAAACTCCATCAGGAAACTCCTGGAACTAATACAGAAGTTCAGCAGGGTGGCAGGATACAAAATAAACATACATGGGGGGAGGAGGAGGGAGGGAGGGAACTGGTGTAACTAATAAGTTTGTATGAGCTGAAATAATAATAAAAATGTATTAAAAAAGAAATAAAAAAACAAAATAAACATACAAAAATCATTGGCCTTCCTATATGCCCAGAATGAAAGAAGTAAAAAAGCCCTGAGAGAAACAATCCCGTTTACTATAGCCCCTAAAAAAATGAAATACCTTGGCATAAACTTAATCAAGGAAGTAAGAGACCTATACAATGAAAACTTTAAAACCCTAAAGAAAGAAATTATAGAAGACACCAGAAGGTGGAAAAATCTCCCATGTTCCTGGATTGGCAGAATCGATATCATAAAAATGACCATCCTTCCAAAGGCAATATACACATTCAATGCTATACCAATTAAAATCCCAAAGCAATTCTTTAAAGAAATTGTCCAAACAATCTCAAAATTCATATGGAGGCACAAAAGACCCAGGATAGCATAAACAATCCTAAGTAACAAAAACACTGCTGAAGGTATCATCATACCAAACCTTAATCTATACTACAAATCCATAGTTATAAAAACAGCCTGGTACTGGCTCCAAAATAGACACACAGATCAATGGATAAGGATTGAAGATCCAGATATAAGCCAACACAATTACAGACATTTGATCTTTGACAAAGGGGCCCAAAAAAATCCAATGGAAAAAGAACAACATCTTCAACAAATGGTGCTGGCAAAACTGGATGTCCACATGCAGAAGATTAAAACTTTTCACCATGAACAAGACTTAATTCCAAATGGATCAAGGACCTCAATATAAGGCCAGAGACTATTAAAACCTTAGTTGAAAGGGTAGGGAACTCCCTCGAGCTTGGACTAGGCTAACAGTTCCTAAACAGTAATCCAATAGCACAGTCACTACAACCAACACTCAACAAATGGAATCTTATGATATTAAAGAGCTTCTGTTCAGATAAAGAGATTGTAACACAAGCAAAAGGCAACCCACAGAATAGGAGAAAATCTTCATTAACCATATTTCTGATAGAGCTCTATTATCCAGAGTGCACAAAGAAATTCGAAAACTAAACACCAAGGAAATAAATGGCCAAATTAAAAAATGGGCCTTGGAACTTAAAAAAAACTTTACCAGGGACGAAATTGAAATGTCTAACAAATATCTTTAAAAATGCTCCACATCCTTAGCCATCAGGGAAATGCAAATCAAAACTTTCCTGAGATATCATCTCACCCCAGTCAGGATGGCAAAAATCCACAATACAAACAACACCAAATGCTGGAGAGGATGTGGAGAGAGGGGAACTCTCCTGCATTGCTGGTGGGAATGCAGGTTTATACAACAACTCTGGAGAGCCGTCTGGCGATTCTTAAAAAAGTTAAAGATTGAAATGCCATATGACCCTGCTATTCCACTTTTGAGGAATAATCCCCCATACAGTAAAAATTTACCTCGATAGCACAAGCATGACCATGATCATAGCAGCACTGTTTATGATAGCAAAGTCGTGGAATCAACCCAAATGTCCAACAGGTGATGATTGGATAAGGAAAATGTGGTACATTTATACAATGGAATACTAGTCAGCCATCAAAAATGATGAATTAATGAAATTTTCCGGAAAATGGATGGAATTAGAAAAGATTATATTGGGCTGGAGAGGTGGCTCAGGGGTTAAGCCTCCGCCTTCCAGGCGGAAGGTCCTGAGTTCGGTTCCCAGATCCCACATATAGACGCCAGGCGGACGCGGGGGCAGCCTGCGTTTCTGGTCCTGGTAGGGCGGAGCCTGTGAATCCCGGGGCAGAAGGAGGTGGAGGCGTCCATGGTGTTTCGCGAATTCGTCCGTGGTTCTACACATACACAGACACACACACACACTACACACACGCACGCACATACACACGCACATGCGCACAGTTGAATAAATAATAAAAAAAAGAAAAGATTATATTGAATGAAGTATCCCAGACACAGAAAAGTAAGCGCCATATGTACTCCCTAATAGGTGGATCCTAGTAACAAATCCACTTAGTGACACACTCAAAGATAAATCTCTGTAATACCTACAGTAATTGCAAAGATTATAAGCAAGGAGGGAAGAGGAAGGAGGGCCCCACCAGAAACAAGGAGAGAGGAGATCATGCTACAGCAGAGAAAATAGGCCACCATCAAAGACTGCAAGTAAGTAATGAGACATCTGGTTGGGCTCGCAGACTCTTCTTCCTGGTCACTTGCATCAGATGGAGTATGATCTCACCAGACAGGGAGGGCATAAAGTCTGGGAGATAAGAGATAACCATCCTGCAAATGGGAGACTGACCCCCCGCCACCGCAGTCTCCTACTCTTATTCAATCTACCTTTGAATCTACCCGTATAATAAGACTCTATTTTAACAGCCTTTTATCTCTGGCCAGGGGATAGCATCCAATACCCATCAGGATGGAGCCAAGAGCGGTGCAGGAGCAGCAAAACTGAAAAAAAAAAAAATCAACAAACCATAATTCAGAAAATCAGAAACTGTACATCAACCATCTGGAACCAGGCCAGCCTAATCTCTCCCCATCCTAAAGCTCAGGGAAATTTGTGGAAGAGGGGGCGTAAGAATGTAAGAGCCTAAAGATGGGGAGGAGCAACAATATGAAAGATACTCCACACAAGTTAGGGCCGAAGTAATCAAAATAGGACTTTGTATGACCTGCGCAATGTCCAACATATCATTGAACCCCCAAAGTCTAATATGGATCACAGGCACTAGGATCCTTAGAGGCAAGGGATTAACAGCCACAGTAGTGTTCCTATACTAAAGGGGAACACAAAAAAGAGCTCTAGGCAATGCTACTGAGTCCTTACGCCTCATCAGAGAGGAGGACCCAGAGGGAAGTTTGACAGAGGCACTAAAGGATGCTCCAAGAATGGGCCCCCCCAAACTGGGAGAAGGGGAGGGACGGGGGAAAGGAAGGGCAAAGGGGGGGAGCAGGGGAGGGGTCCAGGGAGGGGAGGAGGGAGGAAAGGGAATGGGCTACTTCTCAATTTTGTGTGAGTGGAAAAAAGAAAAAAGAAAAAAGAATGGCAAAAATCCACAATACAAACAACACCAAATGCTGGAGAGGATGTGGCGAGAAAGGAACTCTCCTACATTGCTGGTGGGAATTCAAGCTTATACAACCACTCTGGCGAGCTGTCTGGCGATTCTTATAAAAGTTAAAGATTGAAATGCCATATGACCCTACTATTCCACTTTTGGGAATAATCCCCCATACAGCAAAAATTCACCTCAATAGCACAAGCACTGCTTACAATAGCAAAGTCATGGAATCAACCCAAATGTCCAACAGTTGACGAGTGGATAAGGAAAATGTGGCACATTTATATAATGGAATATTCTCAGTCATCAAAAATAATGAATTAATGAAATTTGCCAGGAAATGGATGGAATCAGAAAAAATTATACTGAGCAAAGTATCCCAGACACAGAAAATTAAGCACCGTATGTACTCCCTAATAGGTGGATGCTAGTACCAAACCCATTTAGAGACACACTCAAAAATAAATCTCTGTAGGGGCTGGAGAGGTGGCTCAGGGGTTAAGCCTCTGTCTTGCAGGTGGAAGGTCCTGAGCTCAGATCCTAGACCCCACGTATAGACACCAGACAGAAGCAGGGGCGGCCTGCGCTTCTGGTCCTGGTAGGGCGGAGCCTGTGAATCCCGGGGCAGAGTAAATAAGGAAGGAGGTGGAGGCGGTCCATGGTGGTTCCTGAATTCGCCCATGGTTCTGCACACACACACACACACACACACACACACACACACACACACACACACCTACACGTGCACACAGGGACAATTGAATAAATAATAATTAATTAATTAATTAATTAATCTCTGTAATACCTACAGTAATTGCAAAGATTATAAATAGGAGGGAAGGGGAAGAAGGGCCCTGCCAAAAATAAGGAGAGAGGGGATCATGCTACAGCAGAGAAAATAGGCCACTACAAGTACTGCAAGTAAGTAATGAGACTTTCCTTCCTGGTCACTTGCAACTGAGGGGGTTTGATCTCACCAGTCAGACAGATAGAAGTTAACCATCCTGCAAATGGGAGACTAACCCCTCCTCACTGAGGTCTCCTATTCTTATTCCATCTACCTTTGAATCTACTCTTTTAATAAGTCTCTATTTTAACAGCCTTTTATCTTTGGCTAGGAGGTAACATCCAATACCCATCAGGATGGAGCCAAGGGCGGTGGAGGAACAGCAAAACTGGTAAAAAGAAAAAAAAAAAGAAGCCATAATTCAGAGCACCAGAGACCTTACATTAATCACTTGGAACCAGACCAGCCAAATCTCTCCCTATCCTAAGCTCAGGGAAATTTGTGGAAGAGGGGGCAGTAAGATTGTAAGAGCCTAAAAATGGGGAGGAGCAATGATATGCAAGACACTCCACAAAAGTTAGGGCCAAAGTAATCATAATAGGACTTTGCATGACCTGTGCAATGACTGACATATCATTAACCCTCCAAAGTCTAGCATGGATCACAGGCACTAGGATCCTTAGAGGCAAGGGATTAAAAGCCACAATAGTTTTCCTATACCAAAGAAGAACACAAAAAAGTACTCTAGGCAATGCTACTAAGTCCTTACACACCTCATCAGAGAGGAGGACCCAGAGTGAAGTTTGACATGCACAGTAAAGAATGCTCCAGGAATGGGGGGATGAGGGAGCACTGGGAGAAAGGGAGGGAAGGAGGGAAGGAAGGGGAAAGGGGGGGAGAGAGCAAGGGGATCCAGGGAGAGGTGGAGGGAGGGAGGGAAATGTGGTACCTATCAAGTTTGTGTGAGTGGAAAAAAAAATACACTATAAAAAAATATAATTCAGAACATCAGAGACCCTACATTAATCACCTGGAACCAGGCCAGCCAAATGTCTCCCCATCCTAAAGCTCTTTCTCTGGTGTTTGTTAGGCTTTGCCTTCTAAGACTGAAAATACAGTCCTCTTCATTTACTGTTCTGCATTTTTGCGTGGTATCTGAGGATCTCTTCAACCCCACAACCAGAACCTCTGAACCTCCTAAATAGCCTATTGAATATCTGCACTTTATAGGGCTCCCATGGGTGCTGGTGTTTGTAGCTAAACATCGTCCAGATACATGATCTCTAAACTTAAGCTGTGACATGTGTTCCTGTTATAATGAGGAGAGCATAGCACGGTCCAGAAAAAGAATTCTGTCTGTAATACCCTAAGCAATCTATACCTGAAGTTCAGTTACACCATGAATTAGATCACAGGTAAGAGAAATATTTCCTAGTCAGATGAATTGTAGTCAAAGATGCAACCCTAATACTTAATAAAATAGAAGTTTATAAATTTTATGTGATTCCTTCCTTTTGCAATGTTTCCAATGACATAAAATATATATATAGTGACCACATTCAAGATTAACTATTTCATCTATCATACATTGATTCTGTGACTCACAATCTCTATTAGAATTATCTGGAGGGAAAATAGGTTAGACCTTATGTGACTGATGTGGCTAAGAAATTAACTGCTTTATTTATGCTTTTTATATTATATTAATTTGAAAGAGAGAGACAGAGAAATAGAGATAGGGCTAGAAACAGAGTAACAAAAAAATTTACATGTAAGAAGAAGGACGTGTTAGAAGACAGCATTTTAGAAGTGATATGGGTTTCTGGGAATGAACTCAGCCAGTTGGTGAACAAGGAACCATATTAAAATAGCTATTACCTCCATAGCCCATGATAAATTTTTTCTAAAGTCTGTGGATTCATGCCCAAGAAGCTTCAAACAGATTTTTTCTGTAACTTTAGCCCTAAACATCAGTATTGGAAATATCTACATTTTCTAATTGGGAGCCATTTTCTGGCATTTGACATGGACCAAGGGCATTGTGAAACAAAGAATGTGCTCTACCACTGAGACATACAGCAGCCTTAGCCAACATCTGCCATGGGTGTCAGTTACCCTTGCATTAGTTTGGTAGAGTTTATTTCATGTGAACCTATGAAAGGGCCACACGCAAACCAAAGCTTCCACCACAAGAACCAAAGGAAGTGCTGGAAGAGAGATGCTTTGCCCTTGTTGACCACAGAGCAGTCATTGATATGCATTGCTTACATCCATCTATATGCTATATATACAAATATACATATATTTTATATATATATCACTTCATCTATCATCTCTATTTAACCATCAACTTTCAGTCAACTATCATCTATCTATTTATCCTCTCATAATCTAGATATCTATCTCTGCCGTCTACCATGTATCTTTCTTTAGCCTGTATCTATTAGCTATTTTCATTTATATACATGTCTAGCCATCCATCTATCATATCTATTCGTATTCTGAAATAATGCCTACAGAACCCAATTACATGAAAATTTTGAATTTCTGTGCATTCATGAATCAGTGAATGAATGAACAAATTGTCACAGGTGCACACACTTTGGTGTACATGTGTATGCACATGTGTATACAAATGCTTGTGTGAATAGATACATGCGTTATACAACACTCTACAAACCTTGTGAATTTAGGTATCACTTATGTTTGTAAACTTTTCACATTGTATTTTTCGACACCATTATTTCCACCTTTTTTCTTCTCTACATTTCAAAGCCTTGACCCTGAATTCAGACCCATATAAGCTGATGTTCTGGAAGATGAAAGGGAGCAGGCAGGAAACACCAAAAGAGGAGGGAGGGGAGAAAGGGAAGAGAAAGAGAAGGAAGAGTGGAATGTGGAGACAGAAGGGGAGAAGAGAGGAAGGGGGGCAAGGATACCTACCCATTGAGTTTCTGAAAAATATAATTAGGTGAAAAAGAAAGAACTGTGATTATGTGTTTATGCTTATGTATTATATAAGCACTGTGTTTATGGGTATATTAAGAACTCAGAAACAACTTCTATTTTCAAATACTATATACTCATGAAATTTTTTTCCTTTCAATTAATGCTCATATATTAGTTGCCAAGTTTTAGTCTTTTCAAATATTTAAAATTTGAGAAAATATCTGTTACAGGTTCACTTCTCAGAACTTAAGAGTTCAGTATCAGCATATTTTATGGTTCTACATATTTTTAGAATATTTCATATCTTATGGATATTCCCTAATTAAAACTAATTAAACCCTCTTTCTTCTACATAGACATCTTTAAGAATCTCTCTCCTACCCTGCTGTTCGCCAGGAACCTCTCTAGTTCTCATACTTGCACCCATCTTTCTTCCCTCACGGACTTCTCCAGCCTCTCTTTCTTTCCTGGGTTACCTGTACAAGATACCCTAGCCCTCATGGCAACTCCCTCACAAGTCAACAACAGCAGTTATAATAATACAGAATTCAGACAGAAGGTACATCCATCCAGTCTGACACCAACACAGGATCCATAGAAACTCTGCACTCAACATAGGTCACCAGCACTGATTGGAGAAACAGTTGTATTCTATAGTCAGAACCTTCACCTTTCTGTTGAAGTCAGATGGGCCAACAATTGACAAGTAATTTTTTCCTTGTTTGTTCTTTTTTTTTTTTATAAATTTGTTTTGTGCATTTTTTTTCTATTTTGTACTTCCATTTCTTTTTCTGTTCTTGAAACTAGCTCATTTTTCCAACATAATTTTGCATTCTTAAACATGTTATGAGAGTTGGAATGCTGGATTGCATGTTACTGAGTTAGGATTCAATATTGTAGCTTAAAATCCCCATCCAGATTACTACACATCATGCTTTACCATTATCTTTCATGTAGATCTCCTATAACTCCCCTCCCTGAGACCTCCCTGAGACCTCCCACCCTGCCCATAATCTAATGCCACAATCCTTTATCCTCCCACACTGTAACAAACTCTAAAACTTCTCAAGTTCTCTAATAGTCCCACACATCTTTGCTGCCTCTCCATATCCAAGTTAAATCTTCTCCCAGTTATCACCCATCATACACTTTTACTACTTGTACTTTTGTTAGCAAAAAGCCAAACATATACCTTATCAACATCATCTAAGTATTGAAGCAAAGCATTCCAGATTAAACACAACAATCCTATCGAAGAACTAGCACTCAGTGACTCCACAGTAAACTTCACTCAAAATCTACCCAAAAACTTGAAGCATTCCCATTTAGATCAGAGTGGAGACAAGGATATCCTCCCTTACCATGCCTGTTTAATATCATGATTGAAGTTTTAATTAAAGAAATAACACAAGGGGGCTAGAGAGGTGGCTCAGGGGTTAAGCCTCTGCCTTGCAGGCGGAAGGTCTTGAATTCGGATCCTAGACCCCACGTATAGACGCCAGCGGAAGTGGGGGCAGCCTGTGTTTCTGGTCCTGGTAGGGCGGAGCCTGTGAATCCTGGGGCAGAGTAAACGAGGAGGTGGAGGCGTCCATGGTGGTTCCCGAATTCGTCCGTGGTTCTACAGACACACACATACATACATACACACGCACACACACTCACAATTGAATAAATAATAAAAAAAGTAAACTTTAAAAAAAAAAAAGAAATAACACAAGAGCTGGATATAAAGTTGGTACAAATAGAAAGGGAAATTTTTGAGGAATCCCTAATTGCAAATTTCGTAGTGAAATCACTTCCTAATGCTCATCACATTCTGCAATATGGGGGGCACCTTCCTTCTTGCTGCTTGTCTAGCATATGGCCGCAGGGGAACATCGTGGTGGCTGTGGAGAACTTTTCCATCACGGCTTCAGCTTTACGGCTGCTATGCTGCATCAGTGCCCCAAACTGTTACATTATTTTGCTATTTTTTTAAATATTTTTATTATTATTATTATTTATTCAACTGTGCGCATGTGCGTGTGTATGTGCGTGTGTGTGTGTGCTGGGGTGATTTTCCCAGGCACACACTGTGATGACTCCAGGCCTTCGGGGCAGAGAAAGGCAAAGTTGCTGCAGGCCCTTTACCGCCTCACCCAAATCCAGGGGACTCTGGACACAGCAGGGAGTCTGTCAAGGTGAGACTCATTCACTCACTCATTCACTCATTCATTCACTCAGTTACACAGCTGCTGGCTGTGATGATGAAGATAAGTAAAGCCTGGCCGCCTGCACCTCCACCTCAGCCCTGGCCAGGGAGTTTGTCAGAGCAAGATCTCAGTTTATTGGGGATAACAAATCAGCTTATATAGACAAAGAATCAGAGCGCGTGAAACAGGCAGCCCATTACCTTGATGGTCAGTAAAGCACATAGGCTGCATAGGTCAGACTAAACATAAATCTATATTGGCTCCTATGAGCCAATTAGGACTCTCTGTAATGTGATCAGGGTTACACCTAGGACACTAGCTTCCAGCGCCATCTTTGGTCCCATGTGCTAAGCCATGCCCTGCTCACTCCCTCCCAGACTGTTATCCCTGGGCAGGCAGGGATAAGCGGCCTGCGCTTTTGGTCCTGGGGGGGGGGGTCAATGATATGTGTGTGTGTGTGTGTGTGTGTGTGTGTGTGTGTGTGTGTGCAGAACCACAGGTGAATTCGGGAACTACCATGGACCGCCTCCGCCTCCTCCTTGTTTACTCTGCCCTGGGATTCACACGCTCTGCCCTACCAGGACCAGAAATGCAGGCTGCCCCTGCTTCTGCCCAGTGTCTATATGTGGGGTTTAGGATCAGAACTCGGGACCTTCCGCCTGCAAGGCAGAGGCTTAACCCATGAGCCACCTCTCCAGCCCCAAGATAGATCTCTTAAGTTGGTGTTGTCAATGCCTGGCCAATAACCTTTTTTTTTTAATTTATTTCTTCCACTCATACAAAGTTGATAAGTACTCCATTCCCCTCCCTCCCTCCACCCCTCCCTGGATCCCCTTGCTCCCTCCCCCCTTTTCCCCTACCTTTTCCCCTTTCCCCCCCTTTCTTCCAGTGCTCCCCCCCCCCCCCCCCCCGCTTCCCTGGAGCATCCTTTAGTGTGCATGTCAAACTTCCCTCTGGGTCCACTTCTCTAATGAGGTGTAAGGACTCAGTAGCATTGCCTAGAGCTCTTTCTTATGTTCCCCTTTAGTGTAGGAACACTATTGTGGCTTTTAATCCCTTGCTTCTAAGGATCCTAGTGCCTGTGATCCATGCTAGACTTTGGGGGGGGGTCAATGATATGTCGGAGACCTACAGAATATTAATAAAAAGACTCATGAATAAACTGGAGTATGAAAGGAAACCCTGAGATTGAATTCTTAGAAGAAAATTCCAGATCCAGATACTGAAATTGATGAAAGGAGAATGGGTTCACCAAGATGTACTTGTATAGGCCTTTGTTTGATCCTTTGGTCCACATTCTGCGTAGAACAGAACTTGTTCACATTCCCGAGAACAGACACACATCACACTGGTACGTAATCGTTGTGAAGGTGAATCAGGAAGCATGGATCACAGGCACTAGGATCCTTAGAGGCAAGGGATTAACAGCCACAATAGTGTTCCTATACTTAAGGGGAACACAAGAAAGTTCTAGGAAATGCCACTGAGTCCTTACACCTCATCAGAGAGGAGGACCCAGAGGAAAGTTTGATATACACATTGAAGGATGCTCCAGGGATGGGGGGGAGGAGGCACTGGGAGATAGGGAGGGAGGGGAGTAAGGAAGGGGAAAAGGGGGGAGGGAGCAAGGGTGTCTAGGGAGGGGTGGAGGGAGGGAGGGGACCCATGTACCTATTAAGTTTGTATGAGCAGAAATAAATAAATAAATAAATTATATAAAAAAAAAAACTCTGCCTCACAAGCAGAAGGTCCCATATAAAAAACACCACGCAAAAATGGCAGAGACCTGCACTTCTAATCCTGGTGGGCAGAGCCTGAGAAATCCCAGGGGGAAGCAAGAAGGAGGTAGAAGCAATCCAAGATGATTTCTGAAGTCACCCTTGGCTCTCCACAGGGACACACAGTGCCCTCTGATGGGCACGCATGAAAATCAATAAAGTTTTAAAAAAAGAATTTAAAAAATAAGAAAGAGCCACAGAGATTATACTATATGTTACTCTAATATTTTATGGTAAAACTGGGAATAGTGAAAAATGATTTAGAATTCGTATTTGGGCACTTCTTTTTTTTTTATTGTTTCGTTGAGAATGTTTTATTGTTTTCTTGATTTTTACATGAATAGAGTAAATTTAGTCTCAGTACATGCTACTTAAACCCAAGTCTCATTCTCCCATTGAAAATCTTCCTCATCCCTATGACTCCTCCCTGTTGCGGGAACAGTCTTTCCTCTGTTGGTCAAATATCCCTTCGTGGTTACCAAAAGATGCAGGAACAGTCTCATCAAATGTTACAGGAACAACCGTCCCAGTGTTGCAAGATTCTTGTGTTCATGAGTCGAAGACTGAAACCAGAACACATGCAGAAGATTAAGATAGTTTATATAAAACCATAATCCAGAACATAACTCTATATCAACCACCTGGAACTAGGCCAGACTAATCTCTCCCCATCCTGAAGCTCAAGGAAATTTGCGGAAGAGGGGGCGGTAAGATTGTAAGAGCACAAGGATGGGAAGAGTCATGATATGCAAGATACTCCACACAAGCTAGGACCGAAACAATCATAATTGGACTTTGCATGCCCCGCGCAATGTCCAACACACTAGCTTTTGCTAAAGGCACTAAGATCCTTGGAGGCAAGGGATTGACAGCCACAGTAGTGTTCCTATGCTTAAGGGGAACATGGGAAACGGTTCTGGGAAATGCCCCTGGGTCCTTGCACCTCATCAGGAGAGGAGGACCCAGAGGAGAGTTTGGCATGCTTATTAAAGGATGCTCCAGGGATGGGAGGGGGAGGCACTGGGGGATGGGGAGGGAAGGAGGGGGGTGGGGAGCACAGGAGGATGGGGGGTTGGAGGGAGGGGGGACCGGTGTACCTGTTAAGTTTGTATGAGTGGAAATAGAAAGAAAGAAAGAAAGAGACAGAGAGAGAAGGAAGAAGAAGAAGGAAGGAGGAAGGAAGAAGGAAGGGAGGGAGGAGGGAGGGAGGGAGGGAGGGAGGAGGGAGGGAGGAGGGAGGAGAGAGAGAGAGAGAGAGAGAAGAGAAAGAGAGAGAAAGAAAGAAAGAAAGAAAGAAAGAAAGAAAGAAAGAAAGAAAGAAAGAAAGAAAGAAAGATAGATAGTTTATTAGTGGAGAGAAAGGCTAGAACTCATGGACTTCAGATGTGGAGTGCCCTGAGGGGCAGGCGTGCCGGAGAACTCACGGACCCCAGGCATGGAATCCATGAGAAGCAAGCAGCTGGAAAAAACTCATGGCACCCCGAGTGCCATGAGGGGCTAGGGCACCAAAGATGGCTGCCAGGGATCAGGCATATTTATACACCTAGGCAAGCCAAGGGAAACTGGCTTTTTCTCCTTGGTTAGTTCCCATTGGGGCCCAACCCAGTTGCTTTTGGGCCCACTTGAGGCTAGAGATAAAGTTGTTTTTTGGATGTGGAGGGCTCATCTCCATAATCACTTCATAGGGAAGTTGGCCATCTTATCTCTGTGAAGATTGGAGTCAGTTCCTCAGCAGGGGTGTTCCTTCAGGGTGATCCCAGCAGTGGGGGATGACCTTCACGAATTCCAAAAATCTTCAAAGACCTTTAGAGAGCCATCCCAGCATAGTTGTTCTAATCTTGCCTTACTCCCCACCCCACTTTCCTGACTTTTTTTTTCCACTCATACAAACCTAGTAGGTACCCCATCCCCTTCCTCCCTCTACCCCTGCCTGGATCCCCTTGCTCCCTCCCTGCTTTTCCCCTTCCTTCCCCCCCTTCCTTTCTTCCAGTGCCTCCCCCCCATTCCTGGAGCATCCTTTAGTGTGCATGTCAAACTTCCCTCTGGGTCCTCCTCTCTGATGAGGTACTGCCCACTGAGTTTCATAGGGTTCTCCATGTTGGAATGTGCCTGTGTGCCTGCTGGAGTATGGGTAATGTATCATGGATGTAATAACTGTGCTTCCCACAGTCAACATAACACCCCAGGGTTCCTTAGGGAGGTGTAGTGGATTATGGGTCTTTCTTCTTCCATGATGAAATGTATGCGGAACCAAATGTATGCAGGTCTTAGGAAGTAAACACAGCTGTACTGGCTTCATGGCTGTGTCAGACCTGTCTTACACTGGACAGGACTTAAGGCAAGAGAATGCCAACTAGCACTGTGCTAAGGAGCCTTTCCTGGGTCAAGAAATTCAAACCTTCAGGGCAACCTGCAGAGTGAAGTAAAGGACTCTGGGAAAAGTTACAGGAGAGAGCACTATCGCCCGTTATTCATAGCAGTGACAGGGAAGTTCATGGCTAAATAAGTCAAATGAAAGACCCCCGTCTTTCAGTCAGGAACGAGGCCACCGAGAGAAAGACCAAGACCCTTCTCGCTGCAATAGCATGAGGTTTTATTTAACGACGCGCCGGGCGGCTCCAGCAACCTTTCACGCAGGAAAGACTGAAGCGGCCCCGAGCAGCTCGGGCAAGGGGTTTTTAAGGGGTCTTGGGGTGGGGGGGTGTTGCTTAACTGAGGAATTTTCTATGACCTTTACAGTCATTGGTCGGCAAGAGCTCGGGTGGAATTGGCTCTTGGTGATCGTTCAGTCCACCTGCTTAACCGCAGGCTGTTCATTCTGGGTGACCTTCATTGATGGAATTCCCCTTTGGGCAAACTTGCTTTTCCAGAACTGAAGGGCTGGAGGTCTTAAGGGGTGGGGAAGTACCTGTAAAAAGCTCAAGGCTGTACATAGTTTTAAGCAATGACTAACAATGGATGCTTGGATGGCTATAAACAATGGATGCCTGAATGACTACAAGCAAGGCCTATACTGTGGGCTTGAACCAGCCTGCTTTGTGAATTTTAGGGCGAGGGTCTCAGGGTCCAACATTCTTAACAATATGACAGCACAGGAACTTGCAAGAATCCGAGAGTTTAATCATTCAGTAACTCTACGAGCCTGGAAAGGCTTTAAACAGAACCTCTGGTATGGGATCCCAATGAGACACACTCGGGCTAGGGAAAAGTCTTTATTGTGGGGCAGAAGAAAACTGGGGCTTCAGGACCACACTCAGAAGTGTAGCGTAGGCTTCCGGGAGCAGACAGTTCTTATAGCAGAAAACTACAACGAGAGGGTTGAGGTTACCATAGAAACAGGATTGGGGGCTGGGAAAGTACCATGAGAAAGAACCAGGTGACAGGATCTTTATCATGGGGTTAGCAGAGCATAAGGCGGAACCTTTCCTGAGGGCAGACCCCAGAAAAGAACATCCTGTGGTAGTCCTAAGACATCTGAATGTTATCTAGATTCATGACCCTAAAGCCAGAAGCAAAAATTACAGAAGCAAAACAGCACCTAGTGTTCCAGAAAATGTTTCCCCTAATTACAGAGCACCTGGTCAAAGTTTGTGCCCAACGGGATGGATCTTGGTTCCTAAGCCTCTTGTAAAAGTCTGGAGAAGGAGTGAGCTTTTTCTCTCAATTTTTAAAATCATTTTAAACCCATAAACTGACTTCTGGAGCCCCCTCACCTCAAAGAGCAACCCACAGACTGATCTGTGGATCATTGGGATACTTGGGTGGATGGGGTCAGTCTGAGCATTATCACTACCCAAACCTGATTGAAGCAAGTTGCCAACACAGGCAGAGCCCGGAACTCGGTGGCCTGCAGTGGATCCTGTGAGCCATTTTGGAACATTCAATTAAGGTAACATGAGGTATCAATGAATATGTAAACTGTACAGGGAACTCCAGGGATACAAATCTAGTGGGTCTTTGCCTATGCTGGGGCCTGTTTTTGGTGATGCGGCTTTCTTTAAAACCACCCATGCGGGGCTAGGGAGATGGCTCAGGGGTTAAGACTTTTCCTTGCAAGCAAAAATTCCTGGGTTCGGATCCCAGGTCCCACATAAGAAAAAAAAAAAAAAAGTCAGAAGAAAAATGGTGGTGGCTTGCACTTCCAACCCTAGTGGGCAGAGCTTCGGATATCCCAGAGTGAAGCAAAAAGCAAGAAGCAATCCAGGATGATTCCCAAAGTCACCTTTGGTCCTCCACAGGGACACACAGTCTCTCTCTCTCTCTCTCTCTCTCTCTCTCTCTCACTACATAGATAGATAGATAGATAGATAGATAGATAGATAGATAGATAGATAGATAGATAGATAGATAGATAAATAGATAGATAGATAAATAGATAGATAAATACCCATGTGAGCTCACTTCCACAGCACATATACTAAAATTGGAACCATACAGAGATTACCATGGCCCTTAAGCAAGAAAGACAAAAATTCATGAAGTGTTCCATAAATTTTAAAAAAAAATCCATTCTCCCAGAAGAAATAGATCACTAATATACCTATAGGTCAGCAATTAAAATGCATACCAGCAGTATGATAAACCTGGATGAAATCATTTCTTCAGTTGCTGATCCCCATCTCACGTGGTTATGCGTTGACCTGGTCCCAGGAAGGTCACACACCAGTGACAAAGGAATCAGTCTTGGGCTTCACTTGGGTGGTCACATTGTGCCTTTGTGGGTCAACATAGGTGTTTGAGACTTTGTAACGTTTTGTGCATTTAGATACGTCCTGCTTTTATTTTATTTATTCAATTGCGTGTGTGTGTGTGTGTGTGTGTGTGTGTGTGTGTGTGTGTGTGTGTGTGTGTAACCAAGGGCGAATTCGGGAACCACCATGGACAACCTCCACCTCCTTCTTTATTTACTCGCCCGGGATTCACAGGCTCCGCCCACCAGGACCAGAAGCAAACCCCCCCCACCCCGCTTCCGCCCTGCGTCTATACGTGGGGTCTAGGATCGGAACTCAGGACCCTCTCCCTGCAAGGCAGAGGATTAACCCAAGCCATCTCTCCAGCCCACGTCCTGCTATTTTTTATTACATTTTTTGCCTAATTATACAAGCTTAATAGGTAACCCCATCTTCTCCCTCTCCCTCTCTTCCCCCATTGTTCTCCATTGCCCTCTCCCCATTCCTACCTCCCTCTCACCTTTTTTCTTCCCTCCTCCTCTCTTGGTGCATCTTGCTTTCTCCCTCCCATCTCCCAGAGCATCTGTTTATGTGGACGCTGAATTTCCCTCTGAATCATCTACACTAGGTTCAGGACTCAGCGGCATAATTTGGGGCCTCTTCTTGGGCTGTCCACTAGCATGGGAACTCTATTATGACTATTTAACCCCTTGTCTCTAAAGATCCTACTGCCTGAAGCCTTCTCTCCTGTGATCCCTGCTAGACTTTGGGGGGTTGTAGACATGTCAGCCATTGTGCAGGTCAGGCAAGGGACAATTGTGGCTATATTCTGGCTGCTGCAGCCCTGACTTGTGTGGAGTATCTTGCATATCATTGATCCTCCCAATCCTTAGGCTCTTACAATCTTGCCACCCCCTCTTCTGCAAGGTTCTCTGAGCTTTAGGATGGGGAGGGATTTGGCAGGTCTGATTCTGGGTGAATATTGTAGAGTCTTTGATGTTTTGAATTATAATTTGTTGTTTTCAGTTTTGTTTTTCCTGCACCACCCTTGGCTGCATCCTGATTGGTTATCAAGGTCATCTCCTAACCAAAGATAAAAGAATATTTAAATGAAGATCTTAATATAGGAAGAGACTCAAAGGTTGATGGAAGAATAAAAGTAGGACACAGCAGTGAGAGGGTCAGTCTCCCATTTCCCAGTTGGTTACCATCTAACTGCCAGTCCCTCTACCCTCCCTGACTAGGGAGATCAAGTGAAGAGGAAGGGAAGTAAGAGTGACCTGTATCATATGTCTTGCTACTTACATGCAATTCATGACCATGGCCTAATTTCTCTATTGAAGCGTGTTCTCCTATCTCCTTTCTTTTGAGGTCTTCTTTCCCCTTCTTTCCTATTTACAATCCTTTGTGATTATAGTGGGTATTACAGAGATTTACCTTTGACTATGTCATTAAGTGGGTTTGGGACTAGGATCCACTTATTAGGAAGGACAAAAGGAGTCTAATTTTCTGTGTCTGGGATACTCCGCTCAGTGTTCATCCTCTCATAATTATTTTTATATTTGTTCAGCAATACTGGTACTTTTTTCTTAAATGATTCAATTTTTTCTTCTTACAACTTTATTAATAATGCATCATATATGGTTATTGGCCAGGCAGGGGGGGACATCCAATACCCATCAGGTTGAAGCCAAGGGTGGTGCAGGAATAGAAAAACTGAAAAAAAAAATCAAGAAACCATAATTCAGAAAATCAGAGACTCTACCTTAACCACCTGGAACCAAGATAGTCTAATCTCTCCCCATCCTAAAGTTCAGGGAAATTTGCAGAAGAGGGGGCGGGACGATTGTAAGAGCCTAAAGATGGGGAGGAGCTATGATATGCAAGATACTCCACACAAGTTAGGGCCAAAGTAATCATAATAGGACTTTGTATGACCTGCGCAATTACCAACATATCATTGATCCCCCAAAGGCTAGCATGGATCACAGGCACTAGGATCCTTAGAGGCAAGGGATTAGCAGCCACAATCGTGTTCTTATACTAAAGGGGAACACAAAAAAGAGCTCTAGGCAATGCTACTGAGTCCTTACACCTCATCAGAGAGGAGAACCCAGAAGGAAGTCTAACATGCACACTAAAGGATGCTCCAGGAATTGGGAGGGGGGGGGCACTGGGAAAAAGAGAGGGAGGGGGGAAAGGAAGGTAAAAAGGGGGGGAAGCAAGGGGATCCAGGGAAGGGTGGAGGGAGGGAGGGGAATGGGGTACTTACCAACTTTGTATGAGTGGAAGAAATAAATAAAAAAAAAATGGTTATTGGCCAACACCAACTTAAGAGATCTATCTTGGGGCTGGAGAGGTGGCTCAGGGGTTAAACCTTTGCCCTGCAGGCAGAAGGTCCTGAGTTCTGATCCTAAACCCCACGTATAGACACCGGGTGGAAGCGGGGGCGGCCTGCGTTTCTGGTCCTGGTAGGGTGGAGCCTGTGAATTCCTGGGCGGAGTAAACAAGGAGGAGGTGGAGGCGTCCATGGTGCCATGGTGGTTCTCGAATTTGCCTGTGGTTCTACACACACACACACACACACACACACACATATACACATAATTGAATAAATAATAAAAAAATTTTTAAAAAGAGATCTATCTTAACTCTCTTGTGGAAGAATAGTTTACCCAATGACTGACTGACTACTCATAAACTGGTCAAAAATGTCACTTGAACCCCAAGTTTACACAACTTATAAATATATCTTGTACAACCATTCATTGAGTCTTAAAAAAAAAAACAACTAAAATTGTCACTCTCTTTCAAGTTTCAAAACACATGCCTAAGTCGCTAACTGCAGAGGGTCAGAATCCTGAGGGAAAATATCTGAAACTGCCCTCATTGATGCTTTGTCAATAGACAGTGTCTTCACTTCTCGTCCCCCACATGCCTGACCATGAGCATGAAGTTGGAAGCGTTTCCTCAGTTCTCGGCAAGGAAGGCACCCAGGACACACAGCAGGGGGACGCAGCAGCTGGACACCTTGAATCTGCAGTTGGGAAGCAGAGAGATGATTGTTGGTATGTCTCGGGCCCTCCCGCTCCGTTTCCCCCAGTGGTTCAGCCTGGGTATCCAGCCCACACTGAGATGGGTCGGTTGCCCTCTGAAACACTTACCAGTGTCTCCTAAGTGATTCAAAAGCCCAGCTATGTTGATAATGACCATCACAAGTCCTCTCCACATCAACGGGAACCCAAACAACTCACATTTACCTTATGTTCCCTCATAGGCTCATAAACAACCTCAAAGGTCCCCACAGTCTTTCAAAGGCCCAACATTTTCAAAAATTAAAAGTCTCTTCTGAGATGAAAGACAGACACACTCTTAACTCTGAGTCCCAATAAAAATCAAAAAAACAAGTTACATATGGCACAAAGTAAACATTCCCCTTCCAAAAGAGATAGGGGCATAAATAACAAAAGAAAGATTGAACCAGAGCAATATCTAAGTCCAGCAGGGCAAATGATAAACGCTACGCTACAGCTCTGCATCCAAGGATCTGCAGCTTGCAGTAACTTCCTCTGGGCTCCAGCAAACATGGGCAGTTCCAGCTCTTCCATTCTGACACCTGCAGTGCATGCGGCCCCTCTTCCAGGACGGTTTTTCTACCTGTGTCCCACGGTCCTGGAATCTGCATGGGAAATGAGGCTTCACAGCCTTCACAGCCGCATGCAATGCTCTCCCAGGGCCTCCTTGCGGGGACTCTGACCCTCCTACACACTGCTGGCTGCAGAGGGTTTCTAGAGCTTGGTGTAAGCCACTAGGGCCCTGCAACTTTTGAAAAAGCTCAGCCCCAAGTGGAAAATGTGCTAAATTTGCTGCCAGCTCAACATGTGTCCTGGCCCCTCCTACCACTGCTCACTACTGCAGCCCCTGCACACCAGGCCACCACCCGCTTCCCTGGCCATGAGCAGAGATCCATGTCAGTCTCAGCTCAGACTCCCTTCACATGAACGTGCACGTTTACAAACTGGAACCCTGACCTCTTTGAGCTGAGGTGCGAGGGTAGCACAGGCACATCTCTCATTGCAAAGTCTCAAAAATACAATTCTGAAGTATCAAGGAAAACAGGCCCCTCTTAAGTTTTTTATCCCTTAAATATTCACATTAATACATCTTCTAGTAAACAGAAAAGAGGACCTGTGAGTTACACAATGAACACTATAAAATGATTTACTTTTCAAACTTCATATCTGTACTTGAGGCAGGATTAGAGCAGCCATGCTGGGATGGGTCTCTCAAGGTCTTTGGAATTCCTGAATTTCTGCTGGGATAACCCTGAAGGAACACTCCTGCTGAGGAACTGACTCCAATCCTCCCAGAGATAAGATGGCCAACTTCCCTATGAAGGGATTATGGAGATGAGTCTCCATATCAAACAACTTGACCTCTAACCCACATGGGTCCAAGAGCAACTGGGTTGGGCCCCAATGGGAGCTAACCAATGGGAAAAAGCCAGTTTCCCCGAGCTTGTCTAGGTGTATAAATACATCTTTCGCGCCCCAATTGCCTGCTTCTCATGCCCTAGCCCCTCATGACACTTCAGTGCCATGAGTCTGTTTCTTGTTCCTTGCTCCTCATGGACTCCATGCCTAGGCACCATGAATTCTTCGGGGCGTCCTAGCCCCTTATAGCACTCCACATCTAGAATGCATGAGTTCCAACCTTTCTCGCCTCTAATAAACTCTCCTTAATCCTCTACACTGTGTTCTGGTTTCAATCTTCGACTCCAGAACACAAAGAACCCTGCAACATTGGGATGGTCCTGTCCCTGCAACATTTGGCACCCCAGATGGGACAGCCGAAAAGACTGTTTCCCTGCAACATACTGGTTACTCTGCTCTTTTGCCACTCAAACTCAAGCAACTACAAGGGAGAAAGGGACATTTATTCAGCTAACAGTTCCAGAGGGGAGATGCCGTCCATTATGATGAGGTAGACTGGCTGGCAGAAGTTGGAGGAGGCAAATAAGTAATGAGACATCTGATTAAGTTCACAGACTTTTGTTCCTGATCATTTACTACTGAGGGGGAGTGATCTCACCAGAAGAGGAGGGCATATAGTCTGGCAGATAAAAAGTAACAATTTTGCAAATGGGTGATTGACCCCTCCCTCACTGTGGTTTCCCACTTTTATTACATCTACCTTTGAATGTGCTTTTATCACAAGACTCTAACAGCTTTTTGTCTCTGGCCAGGGGGTAACATACAATGCCCACCAGGATGGAGTGAAGGGCATTGCAGGAGCAGCAAAACTGCAAAAGAAAACCAATAAACCACAATCCAGAACTTCAGAGACTCTATATCAACCACCTAGAACTAGGCCAGCTTAGTCTCTCCCCATCTTGAAGCTCAGGGAAATTTGCGGAAGAGGGGGCGGTAAGAGTGTAAGAGCAGAAGGATGGGAGGAGCAATGATATGTAAGATACTCTATACTAGTTAGGGCTGAAGCAATCATAATTGGACTTTGCATGCCCTGCGCATTGTCCAACACACTGTTGACCTCACAAAGTCTAGCATCTGCTAAAGGCACCAAGATCCTTGGAGGCAAAGGATTGGCAGCCACAGCAGTGTTCCTATACCTAAGGGGAACACGGGAAAGGGTTTGGGAAAGGCCACTTGGTCCTTGTACGTCATCGGAGAGGAGGGCCCAGAGGAAAATCAGACATGCACAAGAAAGGACTCTCTGGGAATTGGGGTGGGAGGCACTGGGGGATGGGGAGGGAGAGGGGTGGGGAGGGGGAGCAGGGGGTATGGGGGGAGGAGGAGGGAGGGAGGGAGGGAACTGGTGTACCTAATAAGTTTGTATGAGCTGAAATAAAAAAAAAAGAGTATTACAAAAAAAAAAAAAAAAGTTGGAGGAGGCCTAGTCACTGAAACATCATGTAGGCTGAGTGGTGCTGCTGACAATTGCAAAAGCAGATTAACTAACTGAAACAGGGTGGGGCTGACCAACCTCAAGGCCCTCCCCCTGGGACTGCCTGCTTCCAGCAAGGCCCCAGCTACAAAAAGTGGCACCATCTTCCTAAATAACTGAAGATTCAAATACATAAAGCCTGGGGGAGGACCGTTATGCCCGGAGCGCAAAGTCCAAAGAAACCCACTGAAGTCGTCCACCGATGCAAAAACAAGAGGGTCATTTTATTAGATCAAACCTAGGTTTGGGCCACACAAGTCCTCAGCGCAGTGAGGGGGTGCGACCCCGAGGCAGCAGGGCTTAGGGATTTTATAGGGCTATCGAAAGCAGGGACTGAGGAATTCGCACGTAGCCCACATAGCCTTCCTCAACCCCTCCCCCCTGGTGAACGAGGGCACTCTGCTCTTCCTGGTACACGCTGGGGGAGGGGGGCTGGCACCAAGGGGTCTGTGGTTGCTTCAAGGACATCAACACTTTTTTTTTTAATTTTTTTTATTTATTCATTGTGTGTACAGCATGTGCATCAGAGGGCATTGTATGTTCTTGTGGAGGCCCAAGGGTGACATTTCAGTAATCATCCTGGATTGCCTCTACCTCCTTCTTGCCTGGCTCTGGGACTTCCCAGGCTCCGCCTACCAGGGCTAGAAGTGCAGGCTAACAGCTTTTCTGCCTGGTGTAGGACATCAACACTTAAGTCAGTTCCGACTCCCGTAAACAGTTTCTAGCACCCCTTGGATTACTCATGGCCCTTGGAATTCCTTGAGCAGTTAGTGACTGGCTTCCACCTGCTCTGACCACAATCTGTCCTTGACAAAGTTGGTGAAATGTTACTGTAAAGGCTGCTCTTCCAGTTTAGGAGGGCTCCCAAAATGTTAAGTATTTCCTAATTTGGAGCTGACTGGTCATTGTTATAGTCACATACACAAATTGGGTCAAACAGTCTATGTGTAACATGTCCGGTATTTCACAGGGAGGATAAGTAAACAAATAGAAAATGGAAACAAATATGCTCAGGTCCCACAAGGACAAAACATAAACATCTATATTTAACATTTTTTATTTACTTGTGATAGAATGAAAGAGAGAGGTGAGAGAGAAAGATAGCGAGAAGAGAGAGAGAGAGAAGGAACATGATTACAAGGTGCATGGGGATAGGACAGAGAAAAACCTTCAGAAGTCATTTCTTTCTTTCAGCTCTGTAAAGTTCATCTCTCCTCCCATCCTGTGAACTCTAGTTCAATTCTACAACTTTGTGTACAGGTGTCTTTACCCACTGTGCCATCTCACTGTCGTACCTATAGATATAGATCATGTTTACAGATGACAATATGCAATTTACTCAATCTTTGCAGATGCCAACTGAAGTTCTATTCTGGGTATTATGGAGCAAACAGTTGACAGTTTTATACTGTTGGTTTTTTTTTTTTGAAAAAGTGTCCTTCTTTGCATGACCTGCGCAATGACCAACATATCATTGACCCCCCAAGTCTAGCATGGATCACAGGCACTAGGATCCTTAGTAGCACAATAGTGTTCCTATACTAAAGGGGAACACAAGAAAGGGCTCTAGGCAATGATACTGAGTCCTTACACCTCATCAGAGAGGAGGACCCAGAGGGAAGCTTGACATTCACACTAAAGAATGCTCCAGGGATGGGGGAGAGCACTGGGAGAAAGGGAGGGAGGGGGGAAAGGAAGAGAAAAAGGGGGGAGGGAGTAATGGGGTCCGGGGAAGGGTGGAGGGAGGGAGGGGACTGGGATACCTATTAAGTTTGTATGAGTGGAAAAAATAAATTAAAAAAAAAGAAAAAGCATCCTTGTAGAGCTGCTGGGGGAGAGAAATAATCACAAGCCCCATCAATGGGATGAGATCTGTAAGTTGCAATATAAATCACCATGGCAACAGGTGATCACCAGTGTAATAGTGGCATAAGCACCAAGGAAACAACCAACAGCTTTCTGATTGGATTCGAGACCTGCTTGTCAGAATGGTACCCATCCCTGTTACTGGAAACTAGAACAAGAACCTAAAAAAAGGGAAGGAGATAGATCAGTAGGGAAGACAGCCAATAAACCTATAGGTAGGAAGATAGTACATCAAACAGCTCTATAGGTAGCTATTATTATACTCATAGAATGGGAACTCACAGTGGAAACCTTTGGGTCTAAAACTGGATGAGTAGGGGCTGGAGAGGTGGCTCAGGGGTTAAGCCTCTGCCTTGCAGGCAGAAGGTCCTAAGTTCGGATCCTAGACCCCACATATAGATGCCAGCAGAAGTGGGGGCAGCCTGCATTTCTGATCCTGGTAGGGCAGAGCCTGTGAATCCTGGGGCAGAGTAAACAAGGAGGAGGTGGAGGCATCCATGGTGGTTCCCAAATTCGTCCGTGGTTCTACACATACACACACACACACACGCACAATTGAATAAATAATAAATAAATAATATTTTTTTAAAAAAACTGGATGAGTAAAGGGAAATGCACATATCAGTGGGGTGGTCTGAAGAGAAGTAACTTATTATACTGTGGAGTCATGAGTCCCCACAGGAGTAGACAAGCCAAAGTGAACCCTGGGGTCTATAGAAGCATGCAGGCAAACGGGTGGAAGAGAATGGGAGGGAATGGTGAAGAGACGGTAGGGGATGGGAGGGAGGGGGGAGGGAGGGAAGCTGGGATGAAGACTCAATATGCTTGTAAAAGTAGAAAAATAAAATAAATATGGGGAAAAGAATTATAAAGAAAAAAACAGTGCCCTTGAAACCAAATTCTAACCATAATTATGCCCATACTCCTACTAGTTACTGGGAAACTAATGCTGGATAATTATTTTCTAATTGTTTTAAATGTTTGCAATACAATCAAAATCATCTTTTCTTGCAGGTGAATGGCAAAGCAGAATCTCACTTCCCATAGTAAAACAAACAAGAGAAAAACACCAGTTATCACACATCATCTGTCCTTAACATAGAAGAGTCATTCCTTAAGGATTTAACATCATCGACCACAGCAAATCACAGGGAAAATGAATGTGGTTTTCTCAGGACCTGTAAGATCCACATCTTCCACTCTTCTCCAGTAAAGCAATGTCAGTGACTGGTACAAAGGCTGCTGTGCCCGAGACTGTCTGTCACTTGGTTCTGGACACACTGCTTGTATTGTTCCACACAAGCCAGTTCTGGAGAAATGACTGCTTGGGAAACAACCATTTTTTCTTGCTCATGGATAGCAAAGCAGAGAACTTAACAAGAAGAAAGCACCACTTCTCGCACATCATGTCTCCTGGAAGAACAATGAAGAGACATTTCTTAGAGATTTCACACACGTCACAGGGAAATACTGGGGATATAAATGCAGTGAGAATCGCATCTTCAATGCTTCTCCAGTAAAATCATGCCAGTGCATAGTACACATGGTGTTCTCCCAGGGAAAGTAGATTAACTGCTACAAAAGTGCATCATGCCACCATGATATATGTGCACAACACAGGCCAAATCAGAGAAATAAATTCTTGGAAATCAAACATCTTTTCTTGTTGGAAGATTGATACATGTGATCTCTAGTGAAAAGATATTCTGTAGGGATTTCACTTACCCTAGAAATAACCCTAACCCTAACCATAACCCAAATCCTAAACCTAACAATAACCCTCTAATCTTACTTCTAAACCTAACTATTTAACACTACTTTAACCCTGATCCTAAACCCAAATTATACCCCTAACCATAAACCTAATCCTAACAACTTGCCTCAGCCCTAAACCTACACTTACCCTAGCCCTAGCTAACCCTAAACCAAACCATAACCATAACTCTAACCCCAAACATAATCCTAACTTGTACTATAATCTTAACTCCCCAGAAAACCCACAATCCTAAATTTAACCCTAACCATAAACCAAGCATTAGCCTATGCCTAATGGTAAATCTAGACCTAGCCCTACCTTTAACCCTTACATTAACCCTAATCCTAACCCTTGAATTCACCCAAATCTGAAAACTGAATTAAACATAACTATAACCCTAACTCTACCCTAACCCTACTACAAACCTTAACCTTAACCCTAAAAGTAACTGCAACTATAGAGTTAAATTTATGGTCAGAATTAACCACAACTCTAACCCTAAAACCCTAACACCATAACCCTAAATATAATTCAATGCCTTACCATAAACCATAACCCAAAATTAACCTCTAACTAACACTAACCCTAACCATAGGCCTAACCCTACCTCTAATCCTAACACAAACCCTAAAAACTAACCTAAAGTCTATCCTTGAACATAACCCCCTGGCTCTACCCCAACCCTAAAATAACCCTAACTCTAACACAAATCCTAACCTAGCCCTAACCGTAAACCTAGCCCTAGTCCTATCTTCAACCTTTACTTTCATCACAACCCTGAAACTAACCCTAATTCTAAAACCTAACCCTAATTTAGCCTAACCCTAACACTAATCCTAATTCTAACCCCAATCTTAACCACTAGCCCTTAACCCTCACCTTACACTTAACCCTAACCCCTGCTCCCTGACCCCTAACCTAAGCTCCCTTAAATCCAGCTTATTATTACTCTGAAAAAGAGCAAGTTTCTGCTGATTGTGAACTTACTGCCCCATAGAGAAGTGGAATCCGGGAGGCTGTTTTGAGACAAGGTCTCATTAGCCCAGTCACGTACCCAAAGATAGCTTTGAACTGCTGACATTCCTGCCTCCACCTACAAGTGCTAAGATTATTACTGAGATCTAGTACAAGTCCACACAGTGATCTTGGCCCTATGCACTGCCCTAGTCCTACCTTAACCCTGCTCGTTTGTAACTCCTAGCCATAGCTCTAACTCTGACCCAATCACATCCTAGTCCTAGTCTAACTGTAACCGTATTCCTGGCACAAATGTAAGCCCTGAACCTACATTGGTTATTTACCCTGACTGCAGTCCCATCCATTGTGCTATCCCTAACCCTATGTCTAGACATAGAATGACATGTAGCTAAAGCCCTCCCATAGGTCCACAGCACTAACACTGGAGTTGACCTTGAATGAGTTCTTACCTAAAGATGGCCCATCGGCCTAACTCAACCCAACCCTAGAGAAGTACATCTAAACCAAGCCCGGTACCTGCTCACAGCCCTACCATAATCACAATCCTAACACTAGACAGACTTCACCCCATGATAGCCCAATCCACTACCCTAAGACTAGCCCTAACCCTCTAGCACTAATACTAGACATTCAATTACATCTGAACCAAGCCCTCCACCTAGCCATAGTCTGAACGTTAACTTAAATAACCCTAGCCCTAACATGAGACTGAGATCAAGTATGTGTCTATACATTAACTCTGGCCCTATCCGCTGTACATTTCCTAACACTAACCATGGCCCTGTCCCTGATCTAGACATAGTTTAAAGTCTGACTGAAGTCCAAATCATATGTGCATATGTGTAGACGAGCAGGTCCATGCCTGTATGGGTATTTGTATGCATGTGTGCCTATGTGTATATGCATGTGTGCCTGTCCATGCACGTGTGTGTGCAACAAGAATATTCTTTTATTACTTTGTGTGTGTGTGTGTGTGTGTGTGTGACAGAGAGAGAAAGAAAACATTGTGTGTCCCTGTGGAGGACCAAGGGTGACTTTGGGAATCATCCTGGATTGCTTCCATCTCCTTTTTGCTTCGCTCTGGGATTTCCCAGGCTTCACCCACCAGAGCCAGAAGTGCAGGCCACCACCATTTCTACCTGGCATTTTTTACATGAGACCTGGGATCCCAACTCCACACCTTCTGCTTGCAAGGTAGAGTCTTAACCTCTGAGCCATCTCTCCAGCCCCACAAGAATATTCTTAACATGACAGGGCAGACACCACCGGTTCTACCTACTGTGAAGAACCACTACATGTTTCCCTGCACCTCCCGCAGTTCCTGTTTCTTTATCTGAAGGGGATTCCCACACCTTCCTTGCTGACGGATCTGGGCCACTTACTGTTCTGCCTGGGTTGCCGTGTGTGTGATTCATGGAGCAGGGTAACACTACAAGACATCCCAGAGGATGTCCTGCCTCCGGCGCCCTTCCTCTCCTCCACTGTGGAGAAGCTGCCCAACTCCCCCCAGTCTGCACCCACTATCCTTCCCAACACCATCTTTCCTTTCTCCTAGCTGTGGACTCGAGAGAATCAAGAGTCCACACCACCCAGGGGGGGCCTTTGCTCCCAATTCAGTGGAGTGTCCGCTGCACTTTCCAGAAGCACCCTCACTTTTGAGGCAGAAACTTCTGGGCCAGTGGAATGTAAAGTTGTGGAAACGGGAAGCAAAAGTTTTCCTAAAGCATCAGTGTGTAATGGGGAGAGGCACCATTCCCACCCCCACCTTTTGGTTCTAGAGCCATGACTCCTGGATGCGGACACTAACTCGAGGCACACGCCACCTTCTGCAAGACCCCACCCCAGTCCTCTACCCCATTACCGCTGCTGCCGTAACTGCGTCTTTAAAGGTCATTCTGCCATTCTATCAAGCCAGCTGCTTCCAGATGGTGGGGAACATGTAAGAATTCCATCAGCATAATGCTGTATGTTCCCTGGCCAGAAACAGTGCTATGTGGAAAACCATGACGGTGGACAAGACATTCAGACACCACAGATGGTCATTTTGGTAGAAGCATTATGTGCAGGACAGGCAAATCCATACCCAGAACAAGTATCTATCCCGGTAAGGACCAACGACTGCCCTTTCCATGACAGAACTGGTCCAATGTAGTCAACCTACCACATTGCTGGTTGGTCACCCCAGGGAATGTCTCTATATTGGTGTTTGCTGCTGACAGATTTGGCACTCAGCAGCAACTGTAGCCAGGTCAGCCTTGGTGAGTGGAAGTCCCATGTTGTTAAGCCCATGCATAACCTCCATCTCTGCCACCATGCCCACTTTGCTCATGGGTCCAGTGGGCAATGGTGGGGATGGCTGCAGAAACAGGTTGGCATCCACAGAACACGTCATGTTATCCACCTGATTACTAAATGACTCTTCTGCTGAAGTCACTTTTTAATGAGCATTTACAAGGGACACAAATAACTGTGTCCTTTGCTCACTGAGAGAGACTTGTCCTTTGCTCGTTGAGAGACCTATCCACATGCTTCTTCCCCCAAATGTCTTTTTCACCAATTTTCCAGTTATGTTCCTGACTATCCACTTAAACCATTGGCTACAGCCACCAATTAGTATACAATCAACAGCACATCTGGCCATTTCTCCTTACAAACGACATGCACAACCATGTGCACTGCCCAAAGTTCTGCCTGCTGGGAAGATTTCCCTTCACCAATGTCATTCAGGGTTGCCCCAAAAAGGGGCTGTGATGCCGCAGCTCCCCACTTCTGGGTGGCACCTGAATGACATGCAGAACCATCTGTAAACCAAGCTCTAGTTCTCTCTTCTTCAGTTAGCCAATCATAGGGCACGCCCCAGGTGTCCATAGGTGCACGCTTGGGACAGGCCTGAGAAACCACAGGCTTCAGGCAAGTTTCCCATACAACTCAACCATGCCTTCACGACCTGCTCGGGCCCTCTCTTATAGACCATGTCATTTGATGATAGATTGCTGCTGTCCCCATCCAAAGTTATGGCTTGCTGGGTTAGGTAACACCCAACTTATGATGGGCAGCTAAAGCCACACGGTGACGCCTTCAGCTTCCACACGGCCCAGCCAGGAGCTGAATTGCAACGCACAATGGAAGGACGTTTGCCAACTCGCCCGTTGTGGGGCCCGCCAAAGACTTCCCAGGGGCATCTATCTGCCCCGGCCAAGGCAGACCTCACAGCTACCCAGGGCTGTGCAGAGCACTGTGTTGCAAACTCACAGCCAGCAGTTTTCAGAGGCGCTGGGCACATGGTCCTGAGGGACGTGTGTGCAAGCGAGGGATGCGCTGCTCCTAACCGGCCCTGTGGGAACTGTACTTCCAAGTGGTGGGGGGAGGTGAGACAACTTCCTTCCCCCATTGTCTGTGTGCCCCACCTCCCTGGGCTCCCAGACAGTTCACAGAGGCAGGGGGCCCTTGAGTTTTCGCTGGATCTTTCCCCGTCTCCTGGGTCCTGTGTGGCTGCTGCCTCCTGCTCACGCGCTGCAGTCAGCACAGCTTCACACAGTGGAGGATGGCAATGCTCTGATGGTGACCTCATAATCCCTAGAGCATAGCTGGGGCTTGGCAACGCAGGCCGTGAGGGCGCTGGCCTCAGGGACAGTGACACTCAGGGACGGGTGCGGAGGAAACCTTTGGCGAGATCAAGGGCATCACTGCAGGCGCCAAGAGACGAATCCACTCCGGGAAGCCATGCTTGCTCCAGCAGCTGCAGCTAGAATTTGCAACAATCGTCCTCATCTCTAGGATAGGGAGATGCAAAAAAAAGGGCTCTGGGAGCCACATCCCAGGGAAGGGATGTGGCTTCTGGCTCGCTCCTTCCAGGTGGCCCCGCTCCACAGGTCAGGGAACCAATGTGGGGATCCTAGAAACTCCTAAAATATCCCACTCATGCATTCTGGAATGGGGAAACGACCCCAGGATTGAGTTCCACCCGCTGGACCTGCTTTGGGGTCGGTCTGACCTCCACAGGCCTTGTGCTAGCTGAATAGCCACAATGCTTTCGGGCCCACAGAAGCAATCACAATTCAGATCCAGGGTCTCCAGACATGGCGGTCACTTTATCATTTGGGGGATTCTGCCTAGTTCAAGTGATGAAGAACCACAACCAGACACGCGGACAGCCAGGTACTTGATGACGAGGGACCCAGGGGGCCTGTTGCAAACACAAGCAGGAGGCTACATGCCCCCCACCCCCACCCCGGGGCCAGGCTGCTCAATACGGGGAAAGCCCGGTGCACTCCCAGGGTGGCACCACAGGACCCTTGGCCTGCAGTGTCTGCCAGTGGCATAGATGTTACCCCCAAATTCTGACCCGGCTTCTAAAGAAGGGAAAGAGGGTCAGGGTGGGGACTACTTTGTCCCCACTTGTTCCTGACACCCAGGCAGACACACACGGACTGGCCTGTCATGAAGGTGTTCACAGGCTCCTGTCTTGGAAAGCGTGTAGCACCTTTGGGAGGTGGAGCCTTGCCGCAGGAGGCAAAAGACCAGGGGATGGGACTTGAGGCCTGGTGGCCCAGCCCTGCTTCTCTCCGCTCCTGTTCTGCCTCTGCGACATCTCTGGCAACCTGAGCCAGGGCTTCTGCATCCAGCCACACCCTCTGCTATGGGATGGTCAGTGTAACCAACTACCTCTTTAGGCTGTCTCCCTGCAACAAAGAGCAACGGCAACAGCCGTCATTGCTCTGGGTCACCCAGGAGGCTAGCCTGGCAGTGCCCAAGACCACCTCCAACACTGCCCCAAGCATGTGCTTGACGCGGCCCATTAAGCATGTCCATGTTCTGTGGCATCAGGGTGATCTGGGGATCACAGCAGCTGTAAGGTCTCCACCTCAGCCTCGGCTGGGGCCCTCCGCTAGGCTGAGGCTGGGCAGTTCACCCCAAAGGCAGGCAGGCAGGTGGCAAGCAGCCCCTCTCACCAGTATTTATAGATCAACACTCAGCCCAGAGATTTGGTTAAAAAAAAAAAGAAAAAGAAATTTATAATCCCCTCCCCCAGGCTGTACATTCTGCCAGGGTCAACAGCAAACTCTCGCAGAGCCCCAGGCCTGTGCAGAGAGGCACACGCAGGGGTAAGGTGGGGGGGTCAGACTCATACTCATGGCTCATCTTCAAACCAGCCCCTACTCCAGGGCAGATGTGGACGCCCAGCTATGCAGGGCCAGGAATCTTCGCTGGCACCTGCACGCAGGCCAGCCACCTCCCGGTGACCAACGATGCGGGGGCGCACCACCCGAAGGGCCGTCGGGCGAGGAAACTGACTGTAAGTACTGACCCTACCTGGCCTGTCCCCAGGGACCATGAGGGGAGGGTCCTGGGAGACAGGGAAGTTCCCGGAACAGGGCGGAAGCAGTGGTCGTCGCCACAGAACCAGCATGCACACACCGAGCCGGGCACCCAAGGTCAGAGCCACTGCCACAGGGCAGGACGCAAGGGCATCTCCAGGGCCGTCCCTGCCCTACCACAGGTGGGCAGCACATGGGGCCGGCCTGCAGCTGGTGACGCCTGGCTTCTGGTCAGGAAGAGACCGGGTACCCGTAGCGGCTGCGGTCAGCCTCGCTGAGGTTCAGAGTCAGCGACAGGCTGGGCTTGCGCTCCGGCTCCTCTTCCTCTTGGCAGGGTAGGGGAGGCCGATGCTTGAAGAAGTCTGAGACATAGCGCACCTGGGGGGCAGGGGGGCAGAGGCAATGAGCAAGGAGCAGAGCGGCACCCCAAGCTCGGTGAGCGGGCACAGCTGCGGGGGTCAGACTGGCCACTTCGGCCAGCCGCGATGGCACTCACCATGAGGCAGGCCACCAGCGCCCCCTGCAGGAGGCCGACGAGGACGTCGCTCCAGTGGTGCTTATGGTCGGACACTCGCGTGTAACCCACATAGATGGCAAAGGCCACCAGGAAGAACTGAACCGTGGGCCGCAGCAGCCGCGCCCACTTCCAGCGAAGTCGTGCCTGTACATACAGCTGTGGGGGGATCAGTCGGGGACTCGGCCCCCCCTAACCCGCTCAGCCCAGTACACAGGTCACAAGCTGTCCAGTCACACCGCCTGGAACACACCCCAGCGCGGGCCCCCAACGCATTAAACACACACCGCTCAAGGCGCGTGGACACTCACCGCCAGGAACAACATGCAGTACATGCCAAAGGACGAGTGTCCGGAATAGAAAGACAGCCTAGGGGGAGGGAGGCAGCAGGTCAGCAGGGTCATGGGAGATGGTGGGGGCAGAAGGGAGGGGGCAAGAAGGATGGGGGATGCAGACAGTTCTAAGGCTCTGGTATTTCTACACACACACACCCCCTCCGCCCCGTCCCAGGACGCCTGAGGTGGGTTCACACACAGAACCCAGCAGTGGGCTTCCCAGACCATGTGTAGAAACAGAGGAAACATTTCCACTTCCTGTTTATGACAACTCAGAGGTCAAGTTTGGGGAAGGCTCTCGGGTCACCGGGTCAGAAGACCTGCTGTCCACTGAGCAGCTGGCCCGGCTCTGCACTCTGTATGGCCGTAGACAGCTTATGGCACTGCCACTTCCCTCCAGCTCCTGCCGCAGATCCTGCCATGACAGGGGACCTAACCCCATGCCAAGCACAGGAGGCAGACAGGCTGCAGCCCCCCCAACACAGCTGAGAAAGATGACTATCTTACAACAACAGCGAAATGTACAAAACAAGGAGAAAACGCACACACAACGTGGCAGATAAATCTGTGCACAGCTCTGTGTGGGGCCGAGAAGAAAGTGACTCCTGAACCAGCTGAAGATTTGAGTTCAAATCCCCAGCGCCTGCTTAAAAGGCCAATGGGATAGGCCATCACCCCAGTCAGTGCTGGGGGGTTGAAGGCAGGATGACCTGTTAGCCAGTAGACAAATTAGTGAGTCCCAGATTCTGTGAGATCCCCTCAAACACTAAGGCAGCTAAAGAACCCACCAAAGCGTGTGCCCACACATGGCTGAACACATATACACACACCTCAGCACATACCCACACCTAAACACATATGCACACACACCTCAGCATGTGCACCCACCTGAACATGCACACAAACACATGAACACATACCTGAACACAGGCACACACCCTGAAGACATACACAAACATGAACACACAAACACCTGAACTTAATGCACACAATCTCAACGCCTGCACACATGTAAACTCACGCACGCACACCTGAATACACAGCTGACACATGTGCGTGCATAGGGACACACACAGCTGAACACGCACGCGTGAACATATGCACACACACAAACCCATGCGCTAACACTTAGAAAAGCAGCTGTTCCCCAGGAAATCAGCGCTGGGCTCAGGAGCTACAGGGCATATCCCAAGCCCGCCACCAGGACTCCTGCCAGCAAAGATGTAGAAGGAGCAGAGCAGCCCAGAGACATTCTGAGGAGGCCGAAGCACCCGCCGCCCCAGCACTCAAGAGGGCAAGACAGGATGTTGAAGAGTTCAAAGCCAGTCCACCTTCAAGCTACACGCAACCCCGTCGCAGGAAAACCAAAAGGTGTTCCAGCATGTTCCAGCAGGGAAACCATCAGTATTCAAGGTGAAAACCACCAGGGCCAACCAAGGCTAAGCGGGGTCGACAGAGGGTTCTGCAAGCAGAGCAAGGATGCGGGGCTCGGAGAGGAGGACTGTGGAGGAAAGGCACAAAAGCTCTCGCAGCATGTGCCACATGCTCCTGGCATTTTTCCCCTGGGACTTTCCACCGTGGACCCTAAGGAGGATGTTATGCAGCAACTGAAGCACCCCACCCGGGAGGAAGACTCTGCAAGTGGGTTCCTGAAATGAACAAGTTTGGGGGAGCTGCCTACAGAGTGGGGGAGGAGACAGACTCGCCTGCCCTGGGGGTCTGCAGGAGACCCTGAGGCAAGCATGCGGCAGAGTTTCAGGGGTGCGGGCCATGAGTCTCACCCATGCTGGGGGAAGGGGGGAGGCTTTCTGGTGATGCTTTAGAGTCGTCCCTGCTCCTATAAGGACCCTCACCCCTGCTCCTGTGACCCTCACGCCTGCTCCTGTGGGTGACCCCAATAAAGTCATTGGTTCATCAGGTCGGACCTTCAGATCGTCACCTGGGTGGGGTAGGTGACTGTGTGACGTCTCCCCAGGAAGTGCTGACACAGCAGAGACGCTGCCCGGCCGCCCTCCTCTACCCAACAGCTCTCTCTGTTATCCAGTGCCAGAGTTCCTGCCCACAGCCCCGACCCACCTGGCCTCTGTGACATTGGCGGGGCTGCCCCTGCACACGTCCAGCTGAACGTAGCCGGAGCAGTTGACCCGGCTCCAGTCGGGGTCGCAGACAGACAGGAAGTTGGGACGCAGACGGCCAATCATGTACTTGGCCAGGTCAGTCAGGGACTGGCTCACGGCCGCCCCGAACAGGAAAGTCCCCAGCACCTTGTAGACGGCAGCCACGTAGTTGTTGAAGTCGGAGCGTGAGTAGAGGCGGTCTGTGTACACCAGATAGGCCTCCCCCGCCGAGACCTGCCAAGGGAACAGACCGGGCGCTGGTCAACCACACAGCAGGTGCACTCTAGTCCCCCCCTCCCAGTCCTCTCCCGCCTTACGAGGATAACGGTGGCTGTAACGGTGACCACGGCCATGACGCCGTGGGTGATGGTATCGGGACGGTAGGGATATCGGATGGAGTCATCGCTGCAGTAGAAGCCTCGTCTGTATGGCGTGTTCACCACAGTCAGGATGGCGAAGGGTAGAGAGGCTGCGAGAAGCCAGGGAAGCACAGGGTTCTAGCCAGGGGTACCCCATCGACAGGGGCGGCTGCTTTGCCGAGGCACCTATGGCAGCTAGCTGGTGCAGGCCCCGCCCACCAGCAGGCACTCTGTGCCCGCACATTCTGGGACTCGGGAGCAGACCCTGCCAGCAGCAGCCCTGCACACCCCTCTCGAGGCCCCACCCTGTGGTCACTGGTACTTCCCAGCCCACAACGCCCAGCTTGGGCTGTGCCCAGCTGGACAAGGCAGGTGTAAGCATTCGTCTACATAACCCATGACCAGGTCAGAGGCCTGGTGCCCCCCAAAGGGCCTTTGCTTTCGCGCCAAGTCCTAAGCCAGTCACGCACTGGTCGCGACAGATCCAGCCCTGGCTGTGGGAAGTTCACACTGAAAGCCAGCAGACATGACAACTGAATGGCACTGGGAGGTCTGGAGCTGCTGAGGGTGAGGGTCTGGGAGGCGGCGGCCAGTTTCAAGGACAAGGCATTGGGCAGCGCCCAGTATCCTTGCCCTCTTGCTTTACAGCTGGATGTGGAGGGTGACTTTTGGAGTTCTGAATGTCCAGACAAGCAGGGAGGTCAGAGCCCCTCCTCTCTTGAAAAGGGAGAGCTTGCCCCCCCATGCCACAATGCCCAGGGGGACTGGGATGGCAAAGAAGATACTAGAAATGGGGTGACGACAGGTTCACCACAGCAAGAGCCAGAGGGAGATGAAGTCAGAGGGGTGAAAGGTCCAGAAGGTTGGGGGACAGCAGGCGGAGGGGTAGGTAGGTGTATACAAAGCCTGCACAGAGCAGGGATCCTGGACAGATGCAGGCCACAGGGCTCCCCCCCCCCCACAAACACCCCAGCCCCACCCGCCTCGCCTGGCAGCTTCAGAGGGTGTCTGAGCAAGTTCCCCCACACACACCAAAACCGATGGTCACCTACAACCACAGGCAAGCGTTTGTGCCTGTGGCCACGACCTCCGCCCACTGGCTCCACCTCCGGGCCAGGCTATGAGGAAGGAAAAGTTAAATTTGACGACCCTGGGCGCCTGGGGCGGTCCAAGCAGCTGAACGTTAGATGAACACCCCGCAATCACAACAGGGCACCCGAGCCGGCGGCGTCCCACGCGGGTGGTCACCGGGTGGGCAGAGTGGCCCGGGTCCGGGGCGAAACAGGAAGCTGGCTCCCGCAAGCCTGCAAAGGAGGCGATGCCCCTCCGTGCCTTCGGGGTAGAATTCGGGTCACTGTCCCCGGGGCCCAGCAGACACTCGGCCTTTGTTCGGCGCCTGGGGAGGGGGGTCGGGATGCGCCTCCCCCGCGGCCTCAAACTGGACCGGCAGGTTCGGCCGCGCAGCCCGGGCCCTGCTAGGCGCTGGCGCTGGACCTTGCCCGGGTCGCCCCGCCCGCGTGAGTCACCTACGCCCGGAGCGATGCGGCTCCTAGGACCCGACGACCCCCTCCCCCCGGCCCGGCGACCCGCAGCCCGGGGTCCTCCACGGCATCCCGGTCCCACCCGCGGGGTCCCAGGGCCGCGACGCCCCGCACTTGCTCCCGAGCCAGCGGGCCCCGGACGCGCCCCCCTGGGAGAGGGTCCCTGCACCCGGGTCCCCGCGGATCTTACCGACCAACACGCACAGCACGTCCAGCAGCACGAAGACCCACCTCCGCTCCATGTCGCCCGGGCCCGGGGGACCCCTGCGCGCCCCAGCCGTCCCGGCGCGTCCCGACAGCCACTGGGTCACATGGCGACGAAGTCCGCCCGGCCCAGGAAAGGGGCTGGGAGTGGCCAGAACTAGGTGGGGCGGGGCAAGGGAGGGCAGGCGCCCGCCAGCAGGAAGGGCGGGGCCCACAGGAGAGTTTGGCACTCAGGACTCCGCCTGGGAGAGGCAGAGCTGTTGGCAGCCGCCGGGGTCTTGGAGCTGGAAGGAAAACCAGACCAGAAGGGGCAGGGGCCGTTGGGGTCTCAAGGCTGGGAGGGGCAGGGGCCGTTAGGGGCCGTTGGAGTCTGGAGGGCGAGAGAAATCTGGGGCCAGGAGGGAACTCCAGGGAGGGGCAGCCACTTGTGCCAGGCTGCAGGTTGGACTTGCCCAGGACTTGGGCTGCATGCAGAACCCCACGATATAGCCGTCGTGGGAAGTGGTGGCTGGCATGCCTACAGCCATCTTAATCTCACCCAACTCATATAAGACACACTCTCCTAGGGCCTTCCAGAGAAGGGCACCCATGCGGGGCATCAACCAGGAAGTGTCTTAGCCTGCCAGAATCAGTCTCACGGGTGTGTGGCTTCCCTCAGAGCCAGGAGCTTGTGCCCCGCAGTGTCTAGGGAGTTGCAGGGAGGGAGGGTCAGGGCTGCCCCCAGCACAAGCTATGCCCACTCTGTGCAAGACTGGGGAGCTGCCAAGATCAAGACCCTGCACCTGGGGGAGGGGGTTAAGGACCTGCGGCACTCAGACTTGGGAAACTGAGAACTGGCCCCAATGATTCTTTGGAGTGTGGCCACCTGGAAACAGGAAAGGACGCCTCCGGAGGCCAGCACAGGTGAGCCCCGGAGGCGGAGGCCCCCAGCTTCAGCAGAGGTCAGCCCCGCGGCAGCATTTGACCTAATGACCCTGGGGCAGGGCGGGTCTCCGCCCTGACTCAAGGTCCAACCTGGATTCTCCCCAGCCCATTTCCACGGGGACCAAACCCAGGGCAGGGCTACCCTGGGGGCGCTGGGTGGGGCATGCAGAGGCCCGCAACAGGGAAGGGCTCTGAGCCGACAGGAAGCACCCCAGCAGGTGTGCCTGCACGGCTATGGCAGACAAAGTCCACATTGAAACCCAGGCTGTGGCGTGCCAGCCATGTCCCCAGGGTACACCTGGTGCCCACTGCACACCTTGGGCACACAACTGGCCTTTGGTGAACAAGGATCTTCCTCTGGGGGCTGTGATCTGATGTTGAGGCTTAAGGGGACACTCAGAACACAATTCCCGGAGCTCCTTCCTTCACGCGTGTGGGATGCATGTCCCCCAGAGCCTGGCACGAGACACGGGGTCGCGTCCTTATGCCCCGTGACATCTCAGCCACAGACTGAGGGCACAGAGAGAGGCTACAGGAACACTGAGCAGGGTGAGACAGGGCAGGGAGGCCCCTAAGAAACAGGCTGGAGGAGGGTTTGAAGATTTGGGTCAGGTCTTAAAAACCTTGGCAGCACAGGATTAAATTAAGATTATGGTTAGGATTGAGGCCAAGGTTCCTAATTCCTTACTGGTGTGGCTCTGCTAAGAAACATCCTCCCTAGAGTTCTCCCACCTTACGGCCCAGCTGCCCCACAAGGGGCCCAGCCTTTCCCCGAGCTGGAGGGGGCCTGAGTGGTACTACAGTCTTGCCTGCACCCCCCATAAAAGTCAACCTCCCTGGAGCCTGTGGTCTCGGGGCAACTCCAAGCCTTGAAGAATCCAGGAAAGGGCAAAGGTGTCTATATACATTGGGTGCCCCCATGTGCACACAGCCTCCTTGGCTTTCTGCAGGACCTGGGGACTGAAGCAGCCAGTTCATGTCGGGAGCAAAGGGGCCACATGGGTCTTAGGCAGGTGGGAGACAGGCAGGGCGGAGGGGTTATGGCAGGTGCCTGGGGAAGGGGCTCCTGAGCTGGGAGTCTGGGTTCCAGGAACGCAGCTGCGTTTGCAGCCGCGGAGACTGATGGAGACGTGGGGGGGACAGTGGAACTCTGCAATCCCCACGGACACCCTTCTTCAACACAGCCCCTCCTTCGGCAACAATCCTCTTCAGGACCACACTCGAGCTCCTGGAAGGGCGCTCAGGCAGGGATGGGGGCTCCTGTGCAAAACTGGGGGGTTGAGTCCTCCGAACCCTGAGGTAGAGACACCTTGGTGCCTCCTGAGGTAACGGATCAGCTGGTGACAGCCGCCCCGAGTAGGCTGCAGCCAACCCGTGCTCGGTCCTAGTGGGCATAGGCATGCCCTCACTGGACACATGGGCTGAGCTGCCCCCAACATCCTAGGGCGTCCGAGATCCAGGTAGGAGTGGGCGCATCGTGACCATTACCTGGATGGCTGCTCTGGACAGAGGAGGTAAGATGCAGAAATCTGACTGGATACCGGTGGTGATCTCATCAAGGCCCACAAGGGGACAGTGGACAAGAGACTGGGTGGGGTCAGGCCTGGCGAGTCACACTGCAGAGTCCATGTCCCTCACAGCCAGTCTAGCAGCGCAAGGCTTGGGGCAGTGGCCAGCTCAGGCCCCCCACAGCTGTCTGAAGAAGTCCCCAGACAGGCTTGGCTCTCCCCCACTCTCTCTGTCCCCCACAGAGCACATACTTCAGAAGGCCTTCACCCTCAAAAGAGTGAAGCCGCTTTTCTTCTGCACCATCTGCAAGCTGAGGACGGTCCCCGGCACAGGCAGGCGCTGCCCCTGAGGTCTGCGATGGGGACAGAGCAGGAAGGCCGGAGCCCCTCTGCAGCACTGGGCTACCAAGCAGGTACCGTGCTGGCAGATATGGTATTAACTCCAGATTTCAAAGCCCAAGAGGACATGAAAGCGAGGACAGCTTGGCAGTTGCTCCAGCTGCTGATGGGGGAGGAGGAGCATCAGCTCGGCTCGCTCCCCAAGTCTTGACTCACCACACCCAGTCTTGACTCACTTTAACCAGGAGGGAGGGGCTGCATGGCCCATGAGGCAGAGCGCACCCCAAGCCCCCTGGATACACACTCTCACAGGGAGAGGGCCATGATCAGAGCCACAGGCCCATAGTTTCTAGGGCCACAGGGAAACCGGGTACCAAGGAGATGCTGGGCCATGCAAGGACCCGAGGCCGTGGAGCTCTCAGGCCCCCACCCCTCAAAACCACTATCAGACCGAGGGACAGAAAGCCAGGGAAGGGCCTGGCCTGGTGAGTGACAGCACAGTGGTGAGCTGACGCAGTTACTTGGCGAGGTGGGGGGGTTGGCCAACCACAGGTGCAAGAACACTGACCTCCACGTGCATGCCCACGCTTTAAGACAAACACAAAAACTGAAAAACGTGGCTGTGCAGGCTTCCAACTGTCAATCCAGAAGCTGAGGAGGGAGGGTTCAAGCTCAGGGCCAGCCTGGGCACAGGGTAGGTAAGACCAGATCAAAAAAAAAAAGGGTGGGATTACAGGCCAGTGATAGGACAGCTGCCTGACGAAGCCCTGAGCTCTGCTCCCAGCATCACACACACACACACACACACACACACACATACGCACACATATATACACATGCACACACATGTACACACATGTTCGTATACACATGCATACATGTATACACACATATACACAGCCAACATGCATACACATATACACATATACATGCACACAAGTATATGCACACATATACACTTATGTATGCACACATGCATGTATACATGCACACGTGTGAACACATATACACATGTTCGTATACACATCCACATGCATATATGTATGCACATATACACAGCCAACACGCATACATATACATATGCACATATACACATGTATACACATACAAGCACACAAGCATATCCACACACATATACACATTCACGTATGCATACGTGCATGTATATATGCACATGTGCACGTATTCACATGTGCATACATATGCAGACATGCACACATATGTATGCACTCACATGCATGTATATGTACATATATACAGACATACATGCATACATTTGTGCATATACACACATGCATGTGTACACACGAATATACATGTGTACACATATATACTTGCATATACATATATTCCCCCATACATATACACATATCCCCAACATGCATATACATACACAACACCCCCACATACATATCCCCAATGTGCATATACATACACCACCACACATACACATATACATCCTAATGTGCATACACACATACACAAATACCCCACACATACATATATACCCCCAACATACATATACATATGCAATACCCCACTCATACACACACATATATATCCCCAACATGCATACACACACATATATAGCCCCAATCTGGATATGTACACACATACATACACATATATCCTCAATATACATACACACACATATACACATATATCCCCAATGTGCATACACACACATATACACATATATCCCCAATGTGCATACACACACATATACACGTCATGGTTTGAAATGTGTCCCCCACAGTCTCATGTGTTTGGCAAGGTCATGGCACCTTGAGTCTTGCAGCTCTCAGCCTCCAAGATGTCTGCAGTGACATAGCTGCCTCCAGCTTTGGCCAGCCAGCCATGCCACCTCCGCCATGAGACTGTATCTCCCCTCTGAAACCATAAGCTGAATAAATCTCCCTTTCTCCCTTCAGTTGCTTGACTTTGGGTGCTCTCTTACAGCAATAGTTAAGAGTAACCGTTAACAACATATATCTCCAATGTGCATGTACATACACACACATATACACATATATATCCCCAATGTACATACACACACGCGCGCGTGCACATACACACCATTATGCAGGTGTGGCTTCATGCAAAGCCATACAAGAGTAGTGTTTGGGGCACCCCCACTGGTAAAGCCCAAATGTAACCACAATTTGCAGAATGTATAATCCCACAAACTGGACTACAAGAAAAATTGCTTGGGGCGCTTTCAGAACACAGCCCAAAAGCACATAGGTGCTCTGAGCTGAACTGCCCCCCCCACACACACACACCTGTCCCATGTGAGACCCCACGATACCTCTCTTGTACCAAAGTCAAGGATTGTGGGTGCAACATGCCAAGTCCCACTGAAAGCAATCCTACTATGCACCCAAGGAGGCCCTTTTGAACAGAGTTGAAATATTTGCAGAGACCTGTGTGGAAGCCCACTTCCCACCTCATCACCAACACACACACGGGACCAATCTTGGGGGTCCCAGTACTCAAAAGGCCAGCTCCATGTCTCAAAGACTTAACACTCCAGAGAACAGTAAACTGTACCCCACCCCCAGATCCAGCACACAGCGCTACAGTCTCGGGGAGCGCACCTCAGCAGGAACAGGGCTGCAGGAGCCTCAAGAGCAGGGCCAGCTCCCTAAGGGGGGCAGGGTCAGCTCCCTAAGGGGGGCATTGTGATCTATAAAGGGCACAGCAGGCAAACTCAAGTCAGATGGAAACAGTGCCGCTGCCGAAAGATGTAGACAGAAGCACAGATGTGGAACACATGTTCCTGGAAGAACAGGAAGACTGACCCAGTGACACCCCAAATACCTCATGGAGGCCTCAGGGTGCCGGCAGCACAGGCTGGACTCCCTCGTCTGCCCACCCCTCTCTCCTTCCCTCTGCCTCAAGCCTCGCTATCTGAGCCACTCAGGGGCTGTGGACCCTCCACCCGGCCAGGCCTGTCTGCCGCAGAGGGGGGCTGTGCTACAGTGGTGCCCATAAAACCCCATCCCACCGCTGCACGGCCCCGCCAATCCAGGGCACAAGTCCCTGTTGAGGGGACGACAGGCAGCCTGGGTCCCCCAGCCCCCATCAATTCCATGAGACGCGCTGGGCTTCAAATCAAGTTTAATAAATAAAACAGCAGAGGGCAAAAGCTCACTTCACAGTGTCCTCAGCGGGCAAGGGACGGACGCCAGCTGCAGAGGCTCGAACAGCACCCCTCTGCCGCCACCCAGCAAGCTGTCTGCCAGGAGCCCCACTCCAACTTGTAAACACCAACATAAATAAAACTAGGGAGGCGAGAAGGACCCAGCCGCCCTGCTCAGGTGGTGGGGGGCATGACAGGTGGGCGGCAGGGGGCTTCTTAGGAGCTCCCTGCCCTGTGCTGCCCAAGGGGAGGTGGGTTACCCACTCCTCAGCGGCCTGGGCTGCTAAGGCCCTGCCCCGCACAGGGTGGGTTAGGTGAGGTGGCAGGAGGCAGGTGGGGCCTAAAGTGCGGCTTTTCCTGAAGTGGAGGCGGCGGAGGGCCGAGGATGGGTGGCCAGATGGCGAGGTATATGGCTCTGTGCCCCAAGGTCCTGCACTGAGCGGAGGCCGGTGACCGTGGCCGGTGACCGCGGAGGGGGGGTAGAGCTGGCCTGCGGAGGGCACCCGGGAGGAGGCTGCTGGTGCGGGCGTGTCCTGTTCAAAGCCCGGGCCGGACCTCTGCAGGCTGCAGGAGCAGGGCCAGCTCTGAGTGGGGATGGGCCCTGTGCGCCCCACCACCAGGAGGACCTCGGGCGCAGTGGCAGCCTGCAGCTGTTCCGTGCTGGGTGCTGAGGACGGGGCTCTGTGTGGTCTTGGGCCCGGTCTGTGAGGGGCGAGGGCAGCGACCTGGCCACCGCAGTGTGTCCCATCATTACGAAGCAGAGAAAGCGTCCCAGAGGCCCGCACAGGAGAGTCAAGAAGACTGGCAGGCAGGCCTGGTGCCGCTGCGCCCACCCCAGCCTCTCTCCAGGCAGTGGGGTCAACAGGTCAGCACATTGCACCTGCAAGACACCAAGCAACAGCAGTGTGAGCGAGCCCCGCCTCCCTCCCAGCCCACCAGCCGGCCAGGGCAAAGCTTCCGTTCCCACCGCCAGCCCAGGGGCCAGGCACTCACTGTGATAGGGGCTCCGAGCGCAATGTGGAGGTGGGGCACGCCGGGTGGCCAGCAAGGAAAGGATTCACATCCCCAATGCCAATCAGTCCGAACTCAGTGACCGACAAGGCCATCTGTGCGGGCACCATGGGCTCCCCACTCAGATCCACATGGCTGGGCACAAGGGGCAGCTCCTCGGGCAACGCGAAGTCCACGGCTAGCCGGGGGCTACCGCCTGGCTCCAAAACAGCTGCAGCCGAGAATTCCGCTGGGGAGGCCAGGGCGAGGGGTCTCTGGGGCAGGGGCACAGGTGGGGGTTCGTTCCTCTGCTGGAATGGAGAGGGCCCTGGCTCCAAGGACGGGAGTCCATCCGAGCCCACTCCAGGCTGACTGAGTGTGCCGGCCGTGTTCAGTGGCTCTGTGAAGAGAACACAGTAGGTCTAGCATGAGCGGCCCCCCACCCAGCAGCCTGAAGCTCTTTGGCTGCCTGTGTCAGGCTGCGGCCGAGCGGGGTCCCTCCACCTTGGAAAAAGGTGTCCGTCAGCACACACGGCCAGAGACTGGAGGCTAGCAGGTCACGCTGTCACTCCCGACAGCGGGCTGCGGAGGACCAGGAGCTGAACGGCTGGGGCTGAGGGCGAGCACAGCTCACAGGCACAGCACAGGGCTCTGGACGAAGCACGTGACCAGCCTGCAAATGGCACCCTTGCCACCGGCCGTCAGAATGAGATCTTTGCTCGCGTCACCCAGGGCCACTGCTGTTCCCTGACAGGACCCAGTGTCTGATCTAATGTCAAGGACAGCCAGGCCCCCTGTGGCTGCTCACACAGAACACCAGCATCCACAGGGCTGATGACCCCGCTCGCTGCAAGAGGCCCTGTCCTCACCACAGCCCCTGGCTGTGGCCCGCATGTGCCCACCTGCAGGCACCACCGCGAGAGACTCCTGCTCAGGGCGCAGCCGGGCAGGGCTGTCGGAATCGAGACCATCCAGGTCCTGGTCAGCATCCCTGTGCAGAGACATCTGTGAGCATCGGAAAGCCAAGGGAGGGACTCTACTATGTGGGGATGCCCCCGCCCCACGTGCCCACCCTAGCCAGTTAGGCAACCTGAGCACGCACGTGGTTCCAGACGAGACAAACTTCCTCCGGCCCAGTCGAGTCTGCTGGGCAAAGTAGTCATAGCGCGCGGACTTCTTCCACAGATAGTAGTACTCCACACACTCACCCACCGACCGTGTGCGCACCTGTACACAGACAGAGCCTGGGTCACGAAGCAGAGGCGCGTGGATCTGCAGCACAGTGTGTGAATGCACAGCACAGCCCCACCCTGTCGCATAACTCGTTTCTGCAAAAACTCGATCCCGACAACTCCAGGAACGAGGGTTTTGTTCTGGCTCCCAACTCCAGGCCGTAGTCCTTCCCGGCAGGACAGTGGCCAGCAGGAGCGGGGCTTTGACCACTTCACATCCAACGTCAGGGACAGGGGGCAATCACTGTATGATCCAATCACGCATCCATGTGCCTAGGGAGGGGCCGCCCCCAGGGCCGTCTTTCCACTTCAATCAAGACCCTCTCCAAGGCCTGCCTTAACCATGTAATTCCTCACAGGAAGCTGGCAACACAGACCGCCACGCCCAGGTTCAGCTGAGATGCCCAGAGCCCACCAGCGCTGAGGCAGACTGGCGGGGCTCCCTCCTGAGCTGGGACTTGGCAGCGGCAGCAGGAGCACAGGTGCTGGTGTAGGCACAGCGCAAGGAGCTGCTGGGGAGACACAGCCAGGTTCAACAGGACCCTGCGCCATGGCCATCCCCAGAACAGCTGCCCACATGGAGCGAGGCGGGGCCCAAGGAGGCCGTTGGAGTGGACTGCATCACCAGCCATACATGCAGCCGCAGGATTTGGTGTTTGGCCTACTGAATTTAGTCCTGCTTTGGTCCAGTCTTGCCTGCTATGTCCCCCCTCCTTGCAATGGGGTGCACATTGTGTGCCATGTCTCCTCTGGAATAGGGTGGACACTGCACCATTCTGTCTTGGGACAGAACCTTCCTTGGCTTCACTCTCAAAAGAGACGCTCGACAGTGTGGGACTCACAGGAGAACAAACACATTCGGATTACACCAAATCTGTCACCACAGCGCAGCGCCATGGCTTCGGGTGATAGGCAAGGATGTGGGTGCACCACAGCCACCTAAATAGGTTTAGAATCGCCCCGGGTGTGTCTGAGTCTTTTCCCACAGGGTTCCATTAAAGATGGCCCACCCTGAATGTGGGCAGCAATATCTCACAAGCTGGCATCCCACACAGACATGGAGAAAAGGAAAAAGTGGGTGTAGTACCATCAACAGGCATCACATTCGGCCCAGCAGACATTCTTTACTGTGATAAACTCCCCTCCCAAACAGGACCCCTTAGTCCCTTTAGTCCCCCTTGCCAGGCGTTTGGCCATGGCAATGAGAAAAGTAGATGAGGCATGAGATGGACACGTGGCAAGCTGGCTGGGTGTAGCCAATAGCGAACCCAGCAAGAACCTGGAACCCGCCTACCCGGACATCCACAGGAGCCACTGGCTGATGTCCTCTCACTCACAGACCCACCCCTGACCAGCACATGGTGTCTCTCAGCAGCTGGTGAGGCCCAGTGTCATACAGAGGGCAGGCCTGGCACACAGAAGGTCAAGTCTGATAGGCCCTGCACTCCTCGCCCTGCCCTGGGCTGTGCTAAGCCCACTGAACAGCAGAGCTGCCGGCAGGACTGAGCTGGGGTCTGACAGGATTGGTGTCTCTGGCCACTCTATGCCCCATCACATCAAGGCTGCAACAAGAGCCTGACATCCCCACGCGAACCGACAGCAACAGGCCACAGGTCGTGCAGAGCTGGGAGGTGCCAGCGCGGAAGCTGCCATGCCACGGGGACACGTGCCTGAAGGGCTAAAGGGCTAGCGGCGCAGGACCCATGGTCTCCACGGCCGGGGCATGAAACCACAGTTCCACAAACACAAGCAATGAGGACCGTGTGCCAGCTCAGATCCAGACTCGTCCCAAACCAGAGCCTGCTCTGTGCATGGGGAAGGGGCCTGGCGAAGGTGGCAGAGACCAGAGGGAGGCCCCCAGGGAGCAAGGGTGGGGCAGCAGGAGGGCGTGGCCTCACCTTGTTGGCCTGGATCAGATGGAAGTTCTTTCCGTGAACGCGGAAGCCATGCTCAAAGTTCCTGCGCTCCTCCTCGCTCCAGGCACACAGCCCATCTGTAAAGGGAGCATGGTGATCAGCCGGCCCAGAGGGCATGGGGAGTGGGGAGGGGGAAGGAGCAGGGCCCAGGGCTGCAGCTCACCTCTAATCACCTTCACGTTGAACCGCAGCCTGCGCAGGGCCTCCTCTGCATTGAAGTTACACTTCACCAGCTCGTACAGCGCCTGGGCCAGAACATGCTTCACCTTTCCCACCAGTCCACCAGGGCCAGCGCAGGCCGGGCCTACACTGTGGTCCCCACAGACACGTGGCACACCTGCCCCGTGGCCCCCCTGGCAGCCTACCTGCTCGCTGTCCTTCACCACCTCGCCCTCGGGCAGCTGATCGCCACCCGTCTCATGCCATCTCCGCTTGACCGCCCTATATAGGAACTCTTCCACCTCCCGCTCGGGAAGCACGTTGGGGTCCCAGAGCAGCTGGTCTTCATTCTCATAGACTGGGCAGGAAGAGGGGGAGTCAGGCGCACAGGCATGGTCTCTGCCCACACCAAGAGAGCCAGGGCAGGTTGCCCCAGCACCTCTCAGAGGGTTGGTGCCAACTTCTCAACTTTCAGCATCACACAGGACAGCCAAGACAGAGCAGGCAGCCAGCAACAGCCATGGGGAGAGGGCAAAACTTGGGGCACGGGCAGACTGTACCAGCAAGACAGCACCTGCCACAGGTGAAATGTAACTCGGGTGGGCGGCCAGGAAGGAGGCGCACCAGAGTGTGCAGAGACACGCAGGACTCGGGGAGAGGGCAGGCCATCCCCGGGCTGTCCAGGTGGACCTGAGTGTCCCACCTGTGTCCTAAAGCCCTGGAGAAAGGCGACTCGGTGGTGCCTCTGCCCACGGTGGGCGGCAGCAGAAGGGAAGCTACTCGGCGTGACCCACATGCGGCTGAAACAGCCCCAGGACTGCACCTCTAAATCATGACGGATGTAGCCAGCACACCGCCAGCCAGGAGACATGCAGGCACCCTGAAGAGCCACACACGCTGACATGGAGAAGACCACTGCTGCCAACGGCTCCAGAGGCCATGGAGAGTGGGGGGCAGCTCTGCCTCCCCCTGGCTATGCCTCAGTGTGAACCAAGGGGCCCAAGAACAAAGAGAATAAAACTCGGGAAACAGCATCGTGCAAGACCGGTCCTGACAGGAGAACCCCCAAGAGGTGCTGACGGTACAGGGTCACCTCGAGAGAGAGAGGCAAACCATGTAAGGACAGACTGACCAGAATCCATGTAAACCGAGTGACCAGGATGCATGTGGACACGCGGGACATGGGGACCAGGATGCACGTGGACACACGGGACACGGGGACCAGGATGCACGGGGACACGCGGGACACGGGGATTGGGATGCACATGGATACACGGGACACGGGGACCGGGATGCACGTGGCCATAGACAATGGCATGTCCAGGATCCACTTTAGCCAGCACAGACTCCCACCGCTCTGCAGCATGCCACAGGCTGGTAGCTCCAGCAGAGTAAACTGATTAGCGGGAAGCGGAGTTTCACACCAAACCACCACGTGCTTGGAACTGAAAAGCACTCTGGAAATAGACTCGACACACTTCAGACCAAGCACGTCTGTCTCAAGGTGCCCTCCAAAACCCCATCATGGGGCAGACTAGTCAGAGTTGGGAAAGCTGTCACCTCAAGATCAAGAGACAGCAAATGATCTCCAGCACATGCGCATGTGAGCATGTGCCTGCATGTGTCTGTGTGCATGCGTGCTTGCTCATGTGCATGCACATATGGCAGGGTGGGGGAGCACCATGTGGGCCTGTGGAGACCCAAGGATGACACTGGGAATCATCCTTTTTGCTGTGCTCTGGGGTTTCCCAGGCTCTGCCTTCCAGGGCCATGAGAACAAGCTGCTGCCGTTTCTGCCTGATGTTCTGGAAACCCAAGTCAGGTCGCTCTGCTACAAGGCAGACTGAGCACCCGAGCTGTCTCAGCTGTAGATTCTACTCTTTTATCTGGATCCAGAAATGTGGGCGGTGGGACGGAATGGGCTCTTGAAGCTCACCTGTGGGGAGAACACACTGCGTGTCCTGACTTCTCTGTCGGAGCTCCCCGGTCCTGTGCTGCAGGCTACTGAGAAGCCTCGAGCTTCGTGGAGATGCTGAACTCTGCCAGCCCAGGACTCCGGCTCACCACTGGCTTCCCAACCAGTTTCTATGAATGGCGTGAGTGCAGGCGTCACACTGGCTGAGTGCTGCTCATCTTTAAGTCTGGCCTGCACACTGCCGACCCTCATTCACACCACAGCGCAGCTTCTGAAGGTCTCTGCAGCCTGTGAGCACGGAGGCAGCTAGGATCGGGCCTGCTCAAGGTCCACGCGTGCGCGTGACAGCAGACCTGAGCACATGCACACGTGTAGGACAGCACAGATCACACGCATGTATGAAGGGAACAAGACTGATGTCTCTCCCATGAGTGAGGCACTCAGAAAGTTCATGAGAAGTCTAGCTTACGATGTGAAACAGGAAGACAAAGCAGAGACCTGTCACCTGACCTATGGGAAGAAGGAAAACGGAAAAGGCGCTTCAAGCCACCAGCCCACAGACCACTGCTTCGTGGGAAAGAACTGCTTTGGCACGAGTCAAACGCACACACAGCCCCTGAGAAGACACAAGATTTAAGTACACTGGGCAGAATAAACCGGGTGGAGCCATTCACAGCCAACAGCCACCAGTGTGGCCCAAGAGGCCCCAGGGCACCGAGGAACCAGAGACAGGCATGGCCTGGGTCGCCAAGTGAGCTGTCAGGCCACCGTCACATGAAGGCAGGGTCAGTCGCTTTGGAAAGAGGCTGGAGAACCAGTGCTGAGACTTAAAAGGGACGCTCTAATGGACCAGGCTCAGATCACAAGGAAACCCAAAATGGCAAAAAAACTGAGGTAAGAAAGGATGTGAGGATAACCAAAGCAGAAAATCAACCAAAGACGACGAGACATATCCCTGCGAGAATGAGCAAGGAGGGGGGCCAGACAAGAGACCGATGGGACAAGGGCAGAGACCCCGGGTGCGGCCATGCCAGAAGGGATCCAGGCACTGACACACAGGCAGCCAACACTTCCACAGCAGAGCTCAGAGGTCGCCTGGCATGGAGACGGTGAAACAAGAGGGAGTTCAAGTCAGCCTCAGCCATGTGAGACACTGTCACATACGCCACTATCAGGCCAAGGATGTGAAACAAACAGGTTCATCTACAACTTGCCGCAAAGCAAAGTAAACCACAGGCCCAAGTGCGCTGATGAAGGCATAACACTCCTACACAAACTCTCCTGCTCAGGCAAAGAAACACAACTGAAACTGCACCAGGGACAAGCTGCCACTCGCCAGCCCTGAGAGGCCTGCACAGGCCGCAGGCATGCCAGGCAGATGGGCACAGCTACTCGCTGCCCTGCTCAGGCTGGGCTCCAGCAGGCTCTGGTTATGTCACCCACCCCACAAGAAGCCCAAAAGCCCATCTCAAGTGTGTTCTGCCAGCCTGGCTGGGCGCTCACGTGAAGGGCCCCAGGCTCACTCACGTGCTGGCTACTCATCACCAGCTCCAGCACGCTGGATTTCAGGAAACACTGGGAGCCAAGCAAGGGGAACAGGCCATGCCCTCCCAAGGACACACCGCCCTGAGGGCCTGTCCTCCACCATCCAGTGATCCCGGCTGGCTCTCCTGGCCGAGACAAAGACCATCCTCAGGGGACAGCAACACCATCAACCTCCAGCACTTAACTGAGGCCCAACCTCCCATGCCAATCGGCAACTCGCCTGGACGATGCCGAGCCATGGCAGAGGACGGTACTGTGGCTGCACATGGCTCAGAAGCCTGTTCAAACAGCCCAGGGGCAAGGACAAGCCTAGGAAAGGGAGCCAAGCAGCAGCAGACACAACAGCGGCCCACCACACTGCCACCGCACAGGGTGTGCTGGACGGCAGGTGCAGAGGACACTGTGCCAAGACCAGAAACGGAGGCAGCAATGAGCAGAAGGAGGCGACTCCCCGTCTGATGGGAATGTTAGCGCCTCATCCACAGAACAGAACCTGCTGCCCCGACCCCCAAAGCAACCCCGACTGCACTGGTCCTCGGCTGTGGGACAGGCTTCTTGCCAGGGGTCTCAGCGGGGCACAGTGAGGACGCCCCCCCCCCGGTCACCTGAGCACACAAGTGAGCAGGGAAAGAAGCCAGGCATCTGTGGCAGGTGACGTCAAATGCAAGACATCTATGTGTCAAGCAAGGAACCAGCGAGCACAGGACAACACAGGAGCTGTGTGACCAAGGATCAAACAGGAAAACCCTTAACGCCCTTAGGAACATCAACACCAAACTACAAACCACAGCTTGAAAATTGGGAACCCGTCAAATCTCAGGCTTTAGGAAAGGAGACCTGGGAGGAGCCACACACATGATAAACATGCCACCAACTCTCCCGCGCTGACTCAAGGCCTCCACTCGGCGGCAGGACACGGCAGCCAAGAATGTCACGGAAGTGCCAGCGCAGCCCTCCAGGAGAGCTCGGTCGCCCACCAGGGCAGAGCAGGTCCCCAGTGACCTCCAGCCGCCCCCTCCTGCCCCCACTCAGCACATAGCGTAAGGTGGCGGGTCTCACCGCCTTGGGGCTGCGGCACAAAAACGCCAAGTGCTTTGGAGGGGTCTGAACAGTCTGGACATCAGGATGGGGAGCAAGTCACTAGGGGAGCCACAGAGTTAGAGCTCAAAACAGGGGAACCAGAGGGACGCTCTGTTCCGAGGGGCCACACGGAGCAATGAGATCCAATCATGCTCGAGTCCTAGAGCACATGAGGACCCACTCGCTACAAGAGATGGAGGCGGCCTACGAGCTCCTTACCCAACCGGGGTGTCTCTTTGGCGACACCGAAAGAGACAAGCAAGAGACACAACAAAGACACATAGGAAGCACATGGCACGTAGGCACAGGTCACAGAAGGGACCCCCGGAGCAAGGCCATGGGATGCCCAGAGACATCCGGAGGCCGGGCACACGCCCATCACAGCCTGGACTGCAGCACAGCAGAAATATGCAAAGGTCAGGAAGGTGTCCCCGTGTCCCTGGTCTCGGTCTCCTACTCCTGTGGCTCAGCAGACCCACCCACGCAGCCCACAGCCTAGTCGTGCCCACCAGGGAGGGAGGCTCTAACTGCAGTGGTCCTGAACCTACAGATTAGGGAGTAAGAAACCAGGCAGGTGCTGTGTCCCTTACAAGAACAACATGGAGCAGAGGGAGGTGTGAGACCAGGAGAGGGGCAGGCGAGCCCAGGAGATGCTGGGGTCACAGGAGAGGTTTGGCATGTGTAAGGAAGGGACGCTGGGTCTCTGCAGGAAGTGGGTGCTGCAGGTCTGGCAGCAGGCGGTCGGACCGGACACCTTGGCAGGGGATGGCACTGACTCAGGGCCGTGGGCGCCGACACCCACAGCCGAGCCTGCTGACAGGTCGCACTGCAGTCCACTTACGCTTCTCACCGTGCCGGCTCAGGCGCAGGCTGCTGAGGTCAGCTTGGAACTGCGGCCCCACCATGATCTCCTGCGAGAGGCACAGAACAGGTCAGAGGACACGTCCAGCAGAGCTGCCCAGAGCCCAGGCTCTGCCGCCAATGCCCACTTAGGAACTCTGGGAGCTGAGGTGTCGGGGAGACAGAACTGTTGCCGCCCCCCCCCCCGGCAAGCCCCAAGACTCTGGGCACACTCCTCTGGGACATGCACAGGATCCAATGGGTCCCTCCCCCCTCCCCCCAGGAGCCATGAGGCCGCTGTCTCCTCAGACAGGGCTGGAAGCAGGGGTCTCCGGAAGCCACGGGCGCAGGCCGCTATGCACCTTCTTGCACTTGTTGGCGGGAAGCACATCCTCGGTGTCCGAGGAGGCCGAGGATCCCGTGTCTTTCTCGCCAGCCAGGAACCGGGCTACAGGAGAGAGGCAGTGAGGAGCGCTCCCCAGGGGTCCTGCGCAGCAGTCCCCCTGCAGCCCCCATCCCCACATCGTGACACCTTGGCTGCTGGAAACCAACAGAGGCAGCAGGTCAAGGGGCACCTCTGCCCGTCTGGGGACAACCGCCTGGGCAGTGACCACACCTGACAACTCAAAACCTGGGCCCCAACTCCACCACAGCCAACACATGTCATGCAGTTGAGAGCCAAGGTGGAGGAAGGGACAGGGACACCTACGCCCACTCTGCGGGGGGAAGAGGTCCGAAGCCTCATGGGACGTGACTGACGGGGTGAGGTCGTCGGCCAAGGACTGTGTCTCATCTTCTCCCGACAGCAGGTCCTTCGCTATCTGCTCCTGCAACAAGGCACCAACAAGCGGTGTCTTGCTTTACTGCAGATCTTGGGACTCACGAGGTACGGAGGGGCATGAGTCCCTGGCCCTCCCGCTCTCCTCCCACAGTGTGGACCTGACTCCAGACTGCAGCTATCCTCCAGCTACACTTGCCCAAGGACGGCCTCCGCCCACCCCGACCAAACACCATGGGCCACACCTGGAGGACTGGAAGGAGGGGCAGGCCTGGCCAGGCCTCGTGCCAACTGGCCATGGGCCTCTCAATCTGGCAGTGCCCACCCGCTCACCTGACTCAGGGCAACAGAGGCTTTGGGGGACCCTTCCAAGGCAGACGGCCACTCACCTTGTCGAGGGTCATATCCAGGAGGTGGGGAGACACGTCGCCCCCCTCACTCTCCTGCTCTGAGATGGGGTCAGACGCCTCGTAGCCATACAGCGCGAGCAGCTCATCCAGCGGCATGTCGCTGCTCTGGAGGGGAGGGGGCCTATCAGGGCTGTGCCCAGGGCTTCTGTCTGAGCCCAGCAGGACCCTATCACACCCCAACACGTCCCCACGTGTCACTGTGCTCCTCGCAGCAGTGGCACATAGCCCCAAGCCCATCGGCTGCCGTCGCCAAGAGAGACGGAGTCAAAGAGGAAGAAGCTTTGATAAAACCCAACACTGCTGATTGAAGGTCCAGGGAACGGGCATCGGATGGCACCGACATCAGCCCACAGTCACCAGCGAGCAACAGAAGAGCTGCCGCAGGGCAAGAGCTGAGAGACACCAGGAGAAGACATCTACACCGCCACAAGGACCATCGGGCAGGGGCAAGGATGCCATGGTGCCTGTCGCCTCTCCCCCGCGACCCTGACTGCCCGCCATCTCCCTGGGGCTCTTGAGAGCGAGCTGCTGGTCCAGAGCCACAGCCCGCCTCAGACACATCCTGGAAGACATGGTGGCCACAGGTGGTACCAGTGAGCACGTGCCCCACAAAGAGGTGGCAGAAGTGACTCAGCCCCCCGCGTGAAGACCCGTCTCCTCCAGGGAAGCAGGTCAGAGAGGGTGACCTGACCACGCGAGCTCTACCCGCTGAGAGAGGGGGGCCTGGTGATCAGCTGTGTGGCAACTCGGAGGCTGCATGAGGAGCTAGAGAAGGGCTGCAAGGAAGCCAGCGCTCAGCCAACTGTGCTCAGGCAACTGTGACAATAAACTCAAGGACCAAAGCGGTGGGGCAGCGTCCTCCATCGCTGGAGGCCTCCCTGTGTCAGAAGCTGCCGCGGCCCAGAAACCCAGAAGCAACCTTGACCTGGGTCTTTCTGGCCCAAGTGTCCCCTCCCCAAAGACCACAACATTGAGGGACCCCAGTCACTCGGGGATGCTGGAGAAGCCCGGCTGCAGCCTGACACGCCGGCCGAGAGGCCAAATCAGACCTCTGCCCAAAGAGGGGACCAGGGAACCCGTCCCCTCAGACTGCACCTGACAGCGCATCCCTTCTTCTCTACATTTGCTTTAGAAAACGGACACTTTATCTTCATGAAAGTATGTTACTTCTGGACCGGGGAACACTGGGTGGTAAAAGCACTCACTGGCAAGAAAACCCGAGATCAGACCCCATGTAGGTGCCAGCGGGCACGGGCCATCCAGCCCCAGGAGGCAGGACCGGAAGTCCCCGGGAGGCTGGTACTCCACTGTCCCTGCGCAGAAGCTCTGGGTTCATCAGAGACCAGACTCAAAAGAATAAGGTGGAAGAGCAACAGGATGGCTTCTTTATCAACCATGGGCCTCCACAGGCACACACACGTGCCCACATGTGCCAACATGATATACACATACAAAAATACGAAGAAACAAAAAAGCCCTATCTTTTGAACATGTATTTGTTTCTGCTGTTTGTTTCAAGATGCTGGGAAGGAGCCAGGGCCTTGGGCATGCCAAGCAAGCGCCCACCTGTGCAACCCTGTAGGCTGCACAGGTCAGCACTGGCACCTAACACCATCGAGGTGAGACTGGCAAGCACCAGGCCCCTCGTGCCTGCTGTGGAAGCGAGGGCAGTTCTGAGGCCAGCAGTCTCTGTGTGCTACCCACAGGACCACGTGGCAGGTTAGGCCAGGGACACACGGTGCTGTGGAGGAACCCAATGGAGCAAAGCGGGTGAGCGGTACCTGGGAAATGAAGTCCTTGTCCAGCTGCTCCTCAGACCTGTTGGTGCACGGCGACGACCCAGCACACCCTTCCCGAAGGCTGTAGTTTTGCGAGAGGATTTCTGTGAGATTGAACTGATGGTCTGCAGAGGCCATGGACACCACTGTGGAGATCAGGCAGGTGAGGAGAGCCCGGCATGAGCACCACACACAAAGAAGCCCAGCCTTCCAACATACAGGCCACATGCACACGCAGGTCACGCGGGAGAGCCGGCTCCGTGTCGCAGTGCTAGTGGTAGAAACCAACCTCCCTCCATTCACATGGACCCACAACAGGGGCCAGGAGAGGGGACTGGGGCCCCCAACGCCACTGGACAAGTGGTCAGCTCAGAGAAGGGGCTAGAGAAGGGGGCAAGGAGAGGTACCTGCTGCAGTCGGCAAGCTGGGCTCCCTGGGGCACAGGCTGTCCGCAAGGCAGGAGGCCATGCGAGGACTCTGCCGTCCCAGCGAAGAAGCCTGCGGAGGGCGAGAGGCGGCATTAGCTGTCGGCTCAGAACCACCAACCCTCAGCGCAGCAGCTCCCAACTGGGTCGAGCCAGCTCCAGCTCCCGCGTGGCCTTGAGGGTGGCACCACCTGTGCCTCTGAGGACAGGGGAGGTGGCTCAGGGATGGTTTCCTTATCACCCACCCCACTGTGACGCAGAGGAGCCTTGGGAACACCACATTTAGGGGACAGACCAGACACAGGCACTACAGTTGCCACTGAATCTCAGGAAAGGACACAGAAGCAGGGACACACCACAGCTGGAGAGAGGACAGGCTGTGCGGACAGGCTTCTTTAGGAGGTGATGGAACATTCTGGAAACAGAAGTGGCTGAACAAGTATGAACTAGTGAAAACCAGCAACTGCACAGTTTGAGCAGCACAGCACATCTGTGATGTGAGAGACAGGACGATGAAGGACATTGAAGAAACATGTCCACTTCCTGGTCCAGACTGGCGCGTCCCTCCCATCCCTCCACAACGCCTGTCAATCTCCTGCTCCCACCAGACTAGGGCCCGAGGTTCTTCTACTCAGAAAAGAATGAAATGCGGGAAAGTGTCTCTTCAGTGGACGCACTGAGCAAAAACCATCCTGTCATGAGCTCAGCAAGTCCACAGCCAACACCTGTTCCACATGCCAGCAACGGGTGCCCCCAAAATAAGAAAACAATCCCACTTACAATAATGTTGGGGTATATCCAATGCACACTCAAGAACGAAGTCGTGCTGCGATCAAAGCCCCACACAGGCAAAAGAGCAGATGTGCCCTGGGGAGCGACGGAACCCTCCCCAGGGGACCCCACAGCCAGTGCCCATTGTAGAAGCCGACGAACTGATCCAGAAAGCACATGGAAACCCAGGGACCCAGACGTGCCTAGATGGGCCGATCCCAGCCGCAGGAATCCCTAGAGCCACAGCCTTCAAAGCAGCGCACACACTATGTGTGCCCCATCACAGGAGACACTGCAACTCAGAGACGGTCACCCCAACAGGTCGCATGTGGAGAACAGGCAGAATCCCTCCGGGTTCAGAAGACATGGGGTGAAGGGTGAGCAGTGGCACGAGCAATGGAAGACAGTGAGCCACAGGCAGCAAGAGCCACGGGAATCAGCCATGATTAGCCCGCCCAGCTAAGACACGCCCCTGCTCTGCCCAGGCAGGGGCACAAGAGGGAGACCAGCTCACGGCCCCTCGCAGACGGCGGCGCCTCTGCCAAGGCCTCTAGGAGACATCACAACACCGTGACAGAAAGACGGACATGGCCATGTGGCCAGCAGCGGTGCCCCTTGCACAGCCTGACGACCCAAGTTCGGATCCGCAGAACCCAGGGCAGACACCCAAGAATTGCAGGAAGGGGCTGCATACAGAGTGCACATGGTGCATGTCACACACACACAAATCCCACACATTCCCAAACTTGATTCTCTCCTTCCAACCACGTGAGTTTCTGGGGATTGAACTCAAGCCCCCAGGTTTGCAAACAGTACCTTGTCCACCAAACCCTTACTCAAATTCCAAAGAGCGTATGGGGCTGGAGAGATAGCTCAAAGGTTAGTACTCTGCTTCACAAGCAGAAGGACCCGAGTTCAGATCCCAGTTCCATGTGAAAGAACAGTGGCTTTGATTCCAGCCCTGGAAATCCCTGAATGGAGCCAAAAGGAGACAGAAGGAATCCAGCATGATTTCCGAAGTCACACACACACACACACACACACACACAAACATGGAGGGCCATGAGACAGCTCAGCAGGTAAGGTACCTGTTTGCAAACCTGGCGGCGACCTGAGTTTGTTCCCCAGAAGCCCAAAAGGTAAGAAGAGAAATGACTTAATGAAAGTTATCCTCTGACTTCCACCACACGTGCCAATATGGAATCCATGTGCATGGAATTCACGTGGGTTGTGGGTTCTCTCTCAGCCCCCAATAAATAAGAGATTTTTAAAGAGCGTCAAGTGAGCACCAGACAGCGGCAGAGATGAGAGAGACTACGTCCACCCCAGTGTTCTGACCAGGAACATCTGAACCAGTCACATGTCACGTTGTCACACCTGGCATGACACAGTACCTGCCAACTCCTAAATTCCAGAGCTGTGTGCTCATCACGTGGGCAGTCTCCCATGGGCTGGGCTCCACTGTGCATACCACATAGATGGCCTCCCATGAGCCGGGAATCACATGGGTGTCACCCCAAGTCAGGACTCCATGTGGCCCCAACGTGGACGGTGCCTAGGGGTCAAGCCATGTGTGCTGACACCATGAGCTGATTCACAGGAGACAAAACTACTGCTCTTCAGCTTTATCACAAGTTCTCAATCACGCAGAGCTGAAGCTCAATCACAGCATTTACACCTAAATGAATTTTCTCATTGCTTATATATTATTTCACATTATAGTCCAGCTTAAAAAGGAAGAGGAAATAAAGGAAGACATGTCAGGGAAATGTGGAGAGGGGAAGGGGTCAGATAGGATCAGAAATCATTGTATACATGTATGAGGTTGTCAAAGACTAAAAGTACTATTTAAAAAAAAAAAAAAAAAGCATATGGGGCTGGAGAGATGGCTCAGGTGTTAAGACTCTGCCTCGCAAGCAGAGGTCCTGAGTTCACATCCCAGGTCCCAGGTAAAAACACCAGGCGGAAACAGCCTCGGCCTGCACTTCCAGCCCTGGTGAACCAAGCCTGAGAAATCCCAGAGGAGGCAAAAAGGAGGTAGAAGCAATCCAAGATATTCCAGAAGTTACCTTGGTCCTCCACAGGGACACAGAGTGCCCCTGAGACAGACACAGACACAGACACAGACACAGACACAGACACACACACACACACACACACACGGGCGTGCAACTTATATATTATACATATAACTAAATAAATAAATAAAGCATACGGACAAGGAGCAAATGAAAAGACACTCAAGGCCAGAGAGCTGGCCCGGCCCCGAAGGAATGTGCTCTGGGCCTCGAAACCTCACGTCCATCTGAGAAATTCATGCAAAGGGAGACCCAGCACTGACTCCACATAGCTGCTCTGACCCCAGCGTGCCCGTGAGAGTGCCACACCTGTGCACACACTAAATAAATGTAAAAATACACTGTTTAAAAAGTAGCCAAACACCTCATCAGGTACAAGGCCAGCGAATCCCACAACTAAGCACCACCTTGAGGGAGCGGAGAAAGGGGGGTTTCCTTCATCCCCCGCTTTCTGGAACTGGCTGCAGCCACGGCTGACCTTGAACCCCTTCCGTGCTGGGCTTAAATCCCACCACACAATCTACGGCAAGAATGCACGTGAGTCCCAGAGTGCAGGAGACAAGGCACTTCTCCGGAAAGAGCCCGGCAGAGCATCCAAATCCAGGACGGGGCATCTGCACCCCAAGAAAAGCGAAGCCACACCTACTACATGGAAGGAGCCCCAATGTGCAGGTGCTAACAACACGTGAAAGAGAACATGGAGCATCGCAGCCACGCACAGAGCCGCCCTAACCACAGCACCAGGCCTCAAGGACGCCTGCTCAGAGAGACCTGACACAGAGGGTGTGCTCTGGACAGGAGCACCCAGAGCCGGGAAGGCATCTGTAGGTGCCAGAGGCTGTTGCATGCAGGCAGTAGGGAGCTGCTGGGGGGATGCTGGAGGGCAGGAGGCTGTTCATGGGGGCTTCCTGTTGGGGAAGTCACTTATCCCAGCAAGCAGGAGGCTCCAAATGGAGCTCCGGCCCTAAGTCAGAAGCTTGTGGGGTACACCCCTCTATGAGAATATGAGGGGCAGCACCACAATGCAGGTGGGAGGGTCAGGGGACAAGCTGTGCAAACCTGCCCAGCTGTATCCTCTGGGAGGGAGGGAGGGAGAATAGGCGGGGCCTGCTGGAGCTGGATTAGACCATGCTGTGCCCAGGGTCTGGGAGCACAGACACCAACCAGCGGGCTGACTGGATGCCACCGCCCCCAGCTATGTAACACAGGCATGTGCGGTGCCGCACAGCAGGTCCTTCCTAGTGAGACCCACCGGCCGGGGCTGTGGTGGGGGCCGCAGCCCAGTTTGGAGGCTGGATCACAGGGTGAGGTTCAGATCCCACCTGGCATCTTCTGAACCACAGGGACCACGCTGGGGGGAAGCCCAAGCCACCCAAAGGCCACAGGCATGCGCCCTGGCCCACAGACTAACTGTAGGCCCAGTGGCTGTAACCCACAAGTGGACAAGGAAGAAACCTGAATGGGAGAGGCACCCCAGCTAAGGTGATTGCCACACAGCAAGACCCATGCACACCCACCCTGTCCGGGAGCATGTGCTCCTGGGCCCCAGCCTCACGATTCCCCTGGGTCCGCTGTGACCTGCAGAGACCGGCTTCCACCTGTCTCCGCTTACTGACAACTGTCTCCGCTTACTGACAATCAACAGGTGGGGCTGCACGGAACTCACCAGAGAAATCAAAGCACCCAAACGAAGGAAACGGGTGAGGAGCGCACGGCAGGGGTCAAGTATGGTTCTGAGGTCACCCCGGGCAAAGGATGGAGGAAGTGGGCCTGCCTACCACAATGTAAAAGAGGTGAGGGGGGAGGGACGGTGAGGGGACCCCAGCCCAGGGTGGGATACCTTCGCTGCCCTATGCTGGCCAGGCGCTGACGCCAGCTTGAGCCACCGGGACAGCGGGCGCCGCGGCGGGTTAAAGACAGATGGACAACCAGTCATACCGCAGATACTGCTGGCCACAGAGAACAAGCCGCGGGGCCGAGACCCCACAGGCCCTCAACTTTGGGAGCCCACCATTAACTTCCCACCCAGGATGGGGAGAGCTGAGACTAAGCCCTCATGAATCCTACACGCCAGAGCTGAAACGGGGGGGCCTGGGGTCCCACTCCCCACTTCATCTGAGCTGGTCTCCAGGAGACCCTCCCTGGGGGTCACGTGCCAGTCACTATGTCCCGAAGAGGTAGGGGTGGACCCGACTTGCGCCGGCACCCCTCAAGGCCGGCTGTTGTTTCCCAAACGCCCCCTAAGAAAGAGAACAAGACCTGGCTGAGAGCACCCTAAGGGTCCAAGGCAGGTCCAGTCCAGCTTGGGGTGCGGGGGCTAGACTCCGTGGTGCAGACACGGACCTGTTGCAGCCCAGCTCTCTACGATGCCTACCAGAGCGGCAGGTACGGCAACTGCTGCGCGGCCGCGGCTGACTTCCGGCCGCAGCCGAGACCCAGGTGCGCTCGGGGGTCTGCGGACCTGCGGGACCCCGTGCGCGGCCGGGAGGACGGGCGCCGCGCGCGTGGCCAGGGGCCGCAGCGCGTCCCCGCCAACGGCCCCGACCAAACTTTGCGCGGCGCGTGGGCTCCCCGCGGACGGGCGCGGACGCGCACGCCGCAGTCGCCCCCGGCGACGCCCCGGGCCAGAGACGCGGCGACCCCGCCGCCCCCTGGGCTCCCTGGGCTCCCCGGGCTCCTGCAGCGCGCACGCGCGGTGCGATCGCCCCGCCCGGAAAGCGGCCGCCCCTCCCCCGCCCCTGCCGGCGCATGCGCACGGCGGCCGCACGGGGGCCGCCGCGGGGTTTCGAGGGGCGGCGCGGCGGCCCGTGGGGGTCATGCGGGGGGGGGGGGAGGACGCGGCGTGGGCACCCGGGCGCCCCGGCGGGACGCGGCCGCGAGCTCCGGCCCAGGCCCACGGCGGCGGCGGCGCGCGGCGGGAGGGGCCCGCTTCTCCGGCCCCGCTCACTCACCTCCGCCATGGCCGTGTGTGCGCGGGAGGCGGTGGCCGGCCGGGGTCCCCGGATGCGGCGTCGCGCCCTTATTGGCTGAGGCGCCTGGGGGCGGGGCGGGGGCCGGCCGGGGCGGGGCCTGCGAGGTGCGGGTAGGTGTTTACGGGGTGGCGCGAAGTTCTTGCGCCCGGGGCTGGGAGGTGCCCGGAGCGTGCGGGCTCTGACCCTGGGCACCGTCGGGGCGCGCTAGCCTGGCAGCGACGTCCGTGCGAAGCGATCGGCGCGGGGGCGATCCCGAGTGACCTGTGCGGTCCTGACGGAGGGGTGGATGGAGGGCTGTATAGACGCGGGGGCGCTGGATGTTCTGCACCTGAAGCTCCTGAGCGTCCCGGGCTCGGGGCAGGAGGACAAGGTTTATAGGTGTCATCCACAGGCCGGCTGGCTTACTCATAGTTTTCTCAAGTTTTTATTCATTTACTTGTGTGTGAGAGAGAGAAGACACGTGCATGGCATGGTGTATGGGCGGAAGTCAGAGGACACGTCCCCTCCACCGGGTGGGCTTACTGGAATCAACCTCAGGTTCCCCGGTGTGCGGGATGCACCATGTCCGCCGAACTTTTATAAAAGCCTTCACAAGTTTTCATGTAAACATTGTCGCACCGTTGTGTCTGTCCTTGGAGGGTGTCATTTTTATGTACATGGCGTCTCCTGGAATTTGCTGGCGAGCAGTCTAGCCTACTTGGGGAGACGGGATCCATGACAGTGAGAGACCGTGTCTCAGAAAAAAAATAAAAAGGTGAAGAGTGATTGGGGAAGACACTTGGTGGGGCTGCCACATGCATTGCGTCAATCAGGGTTCTCTGGAGAACTTACGAGGTCAAGTCAGGAGTAGTTGGGCGGCTGCTCACTTCCTACATTGAAAACTTGGGCAATCTCAGTCGGTGCTGAAGACCGAAGAGCCCCCAGAACAGCGGCAACACCAAAGAACTCAACCCAGCAAGTCAACACAGGACAAGCAAGGACAGCCTCTCCCTCTTGCACGTCATTTTACCTGGTCCAGCCACTGCAAAGCACCACCCACTGTGGGCTGGGTCTTCTGTAGCAATTAAATAATCACCATAGGCTTGCTCAAGTGCTTCCCCTAAATCTCAAGTCTTCCCAGTTGTGCCCTAAACAACCGGCAACTGTGAAGTCAACACCTGAATCAATCACACACACACGCACGCACGCACGCAGCACATGCATACAAGCAAATGACACAACGTAAGCCAGGTGTGGCTCATGCCTGTCATCACCACACTTGGAAGGTTGAGGCAGGAGAATCACTGCGAGTTCCAGGTGAGGTTCAGGCCAGTCTGAGCTAGAGTGAGCCTGTCTCACAAATAAAAATGAGGAGCACTAGTTATCTACCAATAAGAATGGATTCCTAGGACTGAAGAGATGGCTCAGGGGTTAAGACTGCCTCACAAGCAGAGTTCGGGCTGACCCCGGATCCCACTTAAAAATGCCAAAAGAAAATGGTGACTGCCCATACTTCTGATCCTGGAAGTCGGAGCCAGGGAAACTCAAGAGCAAAGCAAAGAGGTAGTGCAATCCAGGATGATTCCGAACGTCACCCCTGAGCCTCCATAGGGATACATAGTGCCCTCTGATAACACACAGACACATGCAATAAATAAGTAAATAAATAAAAAGAATGGATTCCTGGGCCAGCAACAAAGGGCCATTGGAGATCTGATCCCCACTTCCTTCTCTGGACCCTGCTGTCATTTTTGTATTGGGGGCGCCAACCTTGGCATGACAGCGACCCCTCCTGCAGGCAGCATTCCTCCACCTCCATCTGTATACCTCTGGGCACAGCTGTGTGACCCCCAATCACCCAGCTTGGAATCTCCATGGTTTGTAACCTCTGGTTACAGTTTTAGAGCAGCCATGCTGGGACAGTCTCTGAAGGTCTTCAAAGGTCATCCCCTACCGCTTGGATTACCCCAAAAGAACACACCCTGTTGATCTGGAGGGACTGACTCTAGTCCTTCACAGACGTGAAGTCGCCAATTTCCCCCAATCCTCTGTTCATGAAAGGAGTGGAGATTAGGTCTCCTTTATAGGTAAGTCCTGCCTCTGGGTTGGGCACGAGATCAACTGGGTTGAGCCCAATATGAACAGACCAATGAGATGTAGAGGACCAAAAGCTCCAATCAGGTTTGCAGAAACTGGAGCTAACCAGTAAGAAAAAGCCACTTGTCCCAAGTCTAAGGGCATAAATATGCCTGACCCTGGCAGCCATCTTTGGCTCCATTTCCTCTCATGGCACTCCACGACTGAAGTCCATGAGGTCTTTTCTAGCTCCTTGTCCCTCACGGATTCCGCATCTGGAGTCCATAAGTTCTCGGCTCTCTTGTGCTCACTTCAGCAGCACATATACTAAAATTGGAACGATACAGAGAAGATTAGCATGGCCCCTGTGCAAGGATGACACGCAAATTCGTGAAGCGTTCCATATTTTTAAATCTAAAATCATCCCAAGGCATAGAAGCCATAGCCTCATCTGAAATGAATTTTTGCAGGGACTGTTAATTGCATTTGTACTGTATACACACACACACACACACACACACACGATTGCCTGTCACTGTGTGACACAGGTTGTGTATTTGGGGTTTAGTATGTGCTGGTGAGCCTGGGGTGGGGGGCAGTGGATATTTAATGACTTCTCCTTAGCAAACACTTAGACTTTGGATGCATATACTAGTGTAAAAGTTTGCTAGTTGGGTATGTGACAAACTCATTGCTTGCTGTGACACAGTGGATGCCTGCTGTTTGGTTACATAGGCTGGGAAATAGCCCAGTGTTGGATTAAAGCTACAGAGATGGGACAGATTTGAGTTCTCACTCTCCTGTCCAGTAACAAACTTTTGAACTTTTGGGTAGAGGAGTTAGATAGGTTTTGTTTTGGGTATATAAGTAGTTGACTGCTAAAGTTGGTCAGGTTTCTTCTGACTGACTGTTCCTAAATTCTTAGGATACGTCCTGGTAAATTACACTGTGTGAATTAATGTCGTGTAATTGTTGCATTTTGGATGTACCTAAATATGATAATTTTGAAGAAATACTTCCGTTTAAGGTATCTGTTTGCAGGTCAGAAAAATGAGAAAATGTAATTGTGAAATGCATTGAAATGTAAAAAAAAAAAAAAGCTGTAAATAAAATCAACTAAATACAAAAAAAAAAAAGTTCTCGGCTCTCTTGCCCCTCATGGATTCACGTTCCGGTCTTCTAATAAACTCTGCTTTAATCCGTTGTGCATGTTCTGGTTTCAATCTTCAACTCGGGACATAAGAACCTGGACACATTTAAAAACCCCATAACTGAAGGATCCTGAATGAGGGACCATCCTTGATCATCCGGGACCCAGACTCACCACAGGATCCTCAAAGGAAAGCAGGAGGAGGCTCCAAGTGGACGCAGCCCCCCAGACACTGGGACCCTTGCTCCTGAGAGGAACCCCCACCTTGCCCTTCATGGTAGAGCAAATGAACGTTGCCACGGGGACTCACTCCGTCAGTGACAGTAGAGCTCAGGCCTAGCAGACGCTCTTCATCCCGCCAGAACGACCAGTGCCAATCTGTGTCTTGTGGTTCTGGAGCAGAAGTCACGCATCAGGTCCTGGCGAGGCCCTTCTTTCTGGCTGCATGTTGCCAGCTGATACACAAGAACTGGTAAGTCACACAATAGGTTTACTGGGGACTGTATCCTGACCTGAGGCCCCTTGGGACACCTGGACGGACAAGTCCTAGTTTGGGACCCTGAAGAGAGGCTGAGGCCAGGCCCTGGGGTCACTCAAGACAAGAGGAAGACTTGGGAAAGAAAGGGGCCACACAGACTGCAGATAGAATGCAAAAATAAATATTATTATTGTTCTCGCCGTCTCCTTTGGTGTCCCTGCCCACCCGCCCAGGCCCCCGAGTTCAGCACAAGGATATACACAAGTGGAGATTCACTTGGGTGTTTACTGGGGGCAGACTGAAGGCCAGGCCCGCTTGTCACATTCTCTTGACGATGGTTTTGGGGGTGGCAAGTTCGTAGAGGCGTGGGGACGCACGCGCCACCAGGGAGGCCGGGGAGATGTAGTAAGGGTCATAACCCTCGTTGAAGTCCTTGCGTATTCTTGGCTGCGCCAAAGAGACGATCCGAGAACTGGCCACTGCCTTTTTGGTAACGTCCAGCACCTCCCATCGAGGACTTCGGTCGGGCACACACTGTTCTGACTGAGTCTTGGGCGCTGACAGATGGAATAGAAGGTCATTCCTGGGCTTAGCCTTCCACTCCAAGCCTGTGCTTGTCTGTCATCAGAAGAGTGACAGGCCAGGGTCCCCAGGCACACACAGCCTCCTCCAGCACACAACCTCACGTGCGGGAACATCTATAGCCAGGAGAAGGGGGGAGGCTGCTGCATGGGTGACCACTGATCACACAGGACACCTCTGTGAAAGGGGATGTCCACGACAAGAGAATTCAGAGACGGGAACAAAAGTCGTGCATTTGTAGGGGGAGGGGGGCTGAAAGACGAAACGACTGCTCATGGGGACGGGGCTTCCTTCTGGGGTGCCAGAAAGTTCGGGGAATGAGTCAGACATTATGGTTGCAAAGATACTGAAAACCACCTTTCAACAGTTTGCAACCTGTTTCAGCTGGTCCCAGATCCCAGGATGCAAGGCGCAGGGGCCCAAGGCTCCCCCTCCCCCTCCATGCAGTAGCCAGGCAGGGGAAGGAAGAGTTGATCTCTTTCTCCCTTTCCAGTCACCCTGGCAAAGGGAACAGGAGAGACAGAGCCTCTTCTGCCGGACACCAGCCTTCATCTCTTCCCCAGCTCCCTCCCCAGGGAGCCAGACCCCCTTCGCACCCCTCTGCTTGGGCTTCGGTGTAGATGGACGCAGCCCTGCTGGATAGACCTTGCGCTACACAGAGAGGCTCTTGGGGAGCAAGGTAGAACACTGTGCTGCTGAAGGGTGAAGCCTGATGGCCTTGAGGGTTGCCATGGAAACACAGCTCTGGGTGTGTCCACCTGAAAGTGTCCGAGAGCCCCACTGACCATCATCCCACGGAGAGAGCAAGTCGCACACTTGCATTCACCTTGCACCTCCTGACTGTGGACACAACGTGACCTACTGCCTCATGCTCCCATCGCCCTGACTTCCCCACCACGACGAACTGGACCCTCAAACTCTGAGCCAAGTTAGCCCTTCTCACCCCAAATTTCTCTCAAGTAATTTGTCACAGCAAAGAGAAAAAGCGAATGATGAGTCTTTTTCCTAGAATTCAGGGGTCAAAGGGGACACATCTGACTCTCACTGACAGGAAGGCCAGCCCTCCCTGTTCTCGGGGGCCATTCCCGCCACCATCACATCTGGGCTCGGAAGCTGCCCACGCACATGTACATGCAGAGGTCAAAGGTTGATGGCGGGCAGCGTCTTCCTTAGTCACCCCGAGTGGCACAAAAGAAGGTCAAGAAGCAACCGTTTCAAAGCTGCCCTCATGGCTCAGTCTGGCTGCTTGGTGCCTGCCCTCAACTTCATCTCCTACACCCGCTTTCCCTGCCAGGAAACCCTAGATCACAACCAAAGGTTTCCAGCAACCCCCCTTTGAGGGAGATGAAGCCAGGGGAGGCGCCAGTCTCCAGGGGCTGCAGCTCAGGTCCCCCTGCACCTCCATATCCAACAAGGAAGCTGCAGGCATCTGAGCCCTGTGCACTCACTTGCCAGCTGGAGGAGGCGGCCGTAGTCTGACACGTGGGATCTGGGTTTCGGCATGGGGTCCCACTCTTCCAGCAGGGTGGCCTGGGGCCTGGGCTGCGCCAGCTGGACAATCCGTGGGGTGGGGACGGCCGATTGCGCTGCTCTGGATACCTGGGACACCTGAGCGCAGGAGCAGAGGCAAAGAGTGAGCCGCCCTGAGTCGGGGAGGGGCGGGGCTGACAGGCTGGCTCCAGATGTGTCCAGCACAGGTAACTCGCACACGCTGAAGGGAAGGAATCGGTCTGTATCACTTCACGCCCACAGATGCAGAAAATAGGAAAGAGATGCTAACTAGTGCAATGCGCTGCTCTGAACAGTGTGATCCATGGCTGGCGACCATGGCACACGTGTGACAAGAGCCACCGTCGCCAGTGACAGCCACTGTCCAGCAAGCAGAGAGATGGCAGGAGGGGGGCTGGCTGGGAGGGACCTCAGGGAATGGCTGAGGGAGACCATGGAGAAGGTTGAAGGGGGTTGAGAAGGATGGCTGAGGAAAGCCTCAGGGGGTGGAAAGAGGTACAGGTGTGTGGGGGTGTGTGGCCACAGGGGAAGGCAGAGGGAGATGCAAGTGGAAACACGGGCGGGTGTTCACTGAGATACCTGACATGTTTCTTCTCTGGGTAAAATAATAGATGATTTTTTCCTGTCAAATCCAGGGCTCCATCTTTCCCTCACATCGCTGACCAAGGCCTTGGCTTGGGAACTCCTGGGCTTCTAGCCGAGCCCCCCTCTGGTCTCCGCACGGTGCCCCCCTTCACCTGTCTCTTGACTGGCACATCTACGCGTCACTGTAGATGCGACCCATGATCGCAGGCTGAGAGTCGGGGAGGAGACATGCACTCCCCAAGCAGACTCCAGGCGATGGGGGCTGGGGCGACCAGGAGAGTGAGTAGGATTGGTGTGCGTGGGAAGATTGTGGGCAGAAGCTAGAGCTAGATGAAGACCATCCCCAACTCGTTCAAACCACAGTCCCCAGCTGTCTTTGAACCAGTGGAAGTAGCACGGGCCCATGTACACTTTGATGTACAAGAAGTATTGGTACTTCTGATGGGGGTGGGGTCTTTGTTCTGTACTTGGTCCTTTAGAAATACATGTAGGGTCTTATGTAGCCAAGGCTAGCCTTGAACTCCTGATCCTCCCACTTCCCTCTGTGTGCTGGAATGACAGGTGCACACCCGCATACCTGCCTGGACTTTAAAGGGCTTTTAAAATTATTATTTAGCATGTGTGTATCAGAGAGCACTGTGTGTCCCTGTGGAGGACCAAAGGTAACTTCGGGAGTCATCATGGATTGCCTCTACTTCCTTTTTGCTTCGCTCTGGGACTTCCCAGACTCCCAGGGCCGGAAGTGCAGGCCGCCACCATTTCCATTGGGCGTTTTTTATGTGGGACCTGGGTTCCAAATTCAGGACCTTCTTCTTGCGAGGCAGAGTCTTAATCCGTGAGCCATCTCTCCAATCCAACTTTAAAGACTTTTAAGAGCAGGATCTGGGCCACCCCAGAAGAGATGTTCACAGAGTCCTTCAGGAAATGTACATTTCGTCACAGAGTACATGCCCGACAAAGACCAGAACCTTGATTTACAACATAAAACCCCTGATAGGAGACTCTACAGTGCTTGGTTGTGAATACAGATCTTGGGGGGTAAGATGAGCAGGAAAGGGTGACCCTGGCAGACTGGAAGGCCTGTCAAGGAGGGGAACTTGTCTGTTGGACGAGTCGGGAGCCTGTTCCCACCCACTCCAGAATGGTCTCCAAGGCTGTCCACATCATACCAATGGATGGGAAGGTGACTGCCGCTTACCTCAGACATATTAATACTCCAGATATTATTTCGGATCCTTGGGGTCGCCAGTTCTTTCAGCCGATTGGTTGCCTGGTATTCCAAAGTGGACCGAGGGATGGGCCAGATAGGCGTGGTCCTGCGGGAACCCAGAGTTCCGCACTCAGCCCACTTAGCTGAAGCGGTTGAGACTGTGGTTATCTTTTTCAGACCACCATCTGGCATGAGAATTGGAAATACCTCCAAGAAGAGAGTAGGTGAAGATTGGCACAGAGGCCCTCCCTTGCCAGACTCTGTCCCTGTCCAGCCTTCTCCACCTTCCTGGGTGGCGGCAGCCCCTCCCAATCTACTTTGTCCTCTCCGTGTGCCCATGTTGTGTTTATCCTGCTCTACAGAAAGCTGGGAGGGAGGTGCCCTGAGCCCACATGCCCCATCTGTGCCAGATGCACACCCAGACTGTCCCTGCCCCACCGCTCAGGCACTGCCCAGAGAGGTGAGATGTGGGATGTTCAGATCATAACACTGGCACCAAGGCTCCTGCAGGCAAGAATGTCCTTGCCAGTATCTGAATCCATACTAATCCAGTGTGGCCAGGTGCTTTGGCGTTCGGTAGGGTTATATGTTCCCTGTGAGTCTGAGTGGCTCCGAGGACCACCCCAGCATGGTATTTGCAGCACAGAAGAGAGAGCTCAGGCCACAGCATGGCACTATGTCCCACATGCCCCCCTCATGTGGTCCAAGATCCCACATGTGGTGCTGGCGCGATGCCAGTCTGCCTGCCTTGTGAGTTCCGTCCCCTAACACTCATGTGGTAAGTAAATGGCTTAGGGTGGCAAGACCAACACCCCCAGGATATGGGCTCTGCCCTGCCGAACCCACCCAGGGAAAAGTACAGGCTCCCCCACCCCACACTCTCACCTGTTATTGTTGTAATACTCCAGGTAGAACCTCTTGGGCCGTGCCAGCTCCTCCACTCGCCGTGACACCGCTGTGTGAAATGCAACGGCCCAGTCACTGATGCCCACGCCAGTGTGAGCTACCCACCTGCCCCAGGGATCTGCTGGTCGTGCCCAGCTGGCTATGGGCTCTGGCAAGGGGTGCGGGCTGGAGCTGGAGGCTCAGGTAGACACAGGTCAGCCCCAAACACACTTCAAGAAGGTGGCTTTTGACACTCCATCACAGGGACAGGAGCTTGGCACAGCAAATAGTGGGACATGTGTGCCCGAGTGCATGTACATGCATGTGTGTGCCTGCATGCATGTACATGTTGTATGTGTGTTCCTGCATGCATGTACGAGTACATGTGTATATATGTGCATGTATGTGTGCACACAAACGTGCATGTGTGTATAAGTGAGTATGTGTGAATGTGTGTGCACATTTACACCGGCTCCCCCCAGGAACTGAGCGCCGTGGATGGAAAGTATGTACGCATGTGTGCACGTGTGCATGTATATATGTTCGTGTGTGCACACACTCGTGCATGTCTGTGTGCATATATGTTCATGTGTGTGCACGTATGCATGCTCTGCCCCGGGACTCAGCACTGTGAATGGAAAAAGCATGTGCGCGCACATGTGTGTATGTGTGTGTGTGCGCACACATGTGTGGGGGCGCCCTCCTGGGACTCAGCACCGTGGATGGAAAGCATGTACATGTGTGTACACATACGTTCATGTCTGTGTTGTATATATGTGTGCATTGTGTGCACGTGTGCATGCATGTGTAAATATGCACGTGTGTGCACGCATGCCTCCCAGGACTCAGCACCGTGGATGGAAAGCATGTGCACATGTGTGCATGTGTACATATCTCTGTGTATATGTGCATATGTATGCATGCTTTATGTGCATGTGGGCGCATGTTTGCATGGGACTCAGCACTATGGAATGAAAGAGTATGTACATGTGTGCATACATGCTCGAATGTCTATGTGTATATGTGTGCATTGTGTGCACATGTGTGTAGGACTCAGCACCGTGGACAGAAAATGTGTGTGTGTGTGTGTGTGTGTGTGTGTGTGTGTGTGTGTGTGCATGTGTATGCACGTGTGCCCCCCAAGGTTCAATGCCATGGATGGAAAGCATGTGCACGTGTGTGTGCACATGTGCATGCATGTATGCATATGTGTAAGCATGAGCATCTGTGTGCACATGGACATGGGGAGACCCCTGGCCTCAGCACTGTGCATGGAAAGCTGCTTTAGTGTGCACTTCACCAGGAGTCAGTGCTTGCAGGGCTCGTCACTGGTGGGGACGACCACGGGGGAGACCCTACTGTGCTACTCTCCAAAGACAAGCTCTGGTGGGTGCTGCCCTGAAGGGACCCGAACTCCCAGAAAGGACAGAGCCCACTTGGGGAAGAAGCGAGGGGGTCTTTCAAAGCAAACGGAAGAGTCTGCCAGCTCCCTCAGCCCCAGGTCTCCAGGATTCTAACAGCTCAGGCAAAGGTTTCAAGAAGGGGTCCTGGGTAGGGAGTTTCAGGGGAGGCCGGGGCTGGATCTGAGCAGCAGTACCGCGCAAACACATCAAATGCAGCCACCAGACCCCAGCCAGGCAGGGGACTCCCAGGCTACCTCGAGAGGGCACCTACCGGGAACCGTGACAGTCAGGGTCGAGTCCTCGAGAAAGCGTTCCGTCCAGTACACAGAGGGCCTGGAATACAGCCGAGCAGCTCAGGTGGGATGCCCCTTGCTGGGTACCCTGCTGGGGAAGGGAAGACTAGGGCTCCGCAGCACACTGAGGAGGCCAGGGACCCAGGGGAGGGTGGCCCAAGGAGACGGGGAGAGAATGGAAGAGTGGGGTGCCAGGCTGGGGAAGAACAGGTGAGTGTCAGAAAAACAGGTTATCTGGAGCTAGGCCAGTGGTCATTGGAAAGCCATTGACCAGAGATGAGGGGCTGGACGAGGCCAGCCACAACTTGGAAAGTCAAGCCCCCCAATGTACAGATGCTGTCCAGTGTACCGAGTCCACAGCAGGAAGGTCAGGTGGGGTGGACCTGGGGTGAGGGAAGAGGGGGCCTCCATCCAGTAGCCCTCCCCCCAACCCTGGTCCCCGGAGAGGAGGAGAAGGTGGCTCATGCGTGGCCACCGAGCCAACTCGTCCCAACATAGGCAGGAGACACAGGGAGGGGACCCCCACTCACCAGTATAGGCAGAGCTGCAAGTTGGTCTTGCGTGGGGCAATCCAGGCAAAGCCCTTACAACAGCACCCCCTCCTGCGATGAGACGGGCCCAGGCCGTTGCCTCTGGGTCCCCACTATTCCCACATTCCTCACTCTCCTACGCGACACCCAGGCCGTTTACTCTGCATCCCCACTGCACCCACATTCCTCGCTCTCTCCTGTACAACGCCCAAGGGTCACGGCACCCCAACATTCCCAGCTCTGGTGTCCTGCTGTTCCCGCCCCAGCAGCCCCTTCACTGCCTAAGCGCCCAGTAACTCAGGGGTGAAGGGAGGGCAGCAGATGGACAGGAGTCCAGGGACAAACACAGCAGGCCCCGGACGCCAGGCGGCGCCTCACCTGTCTCTCGGGCCTTGCCAGTTGGTCTTGGGCTTTGCCAGCTCCTGCAGCCGCCGGCTCCTCCTCCGCCTACACTTGGCCGTGGAAGCGCTGGGGGTCCTCTCCGTGATGGACAGTTGGCTGGGGGAGAGTTTGCTATTGGGGGCTTCATCCCACTCAAGAATCTTATTAGTTTTCAGCCCCTGAAGCCTCAACCTCCTCCAGGTCCTCCATGGGGCAGGTTGCCCAAGGACTGGTTTGACGCCAGCGCCACACATGTCAGAAGGGTGGTCCTGACCAGGCACCCACCCACGGAGGGTACTGCACAGCTGAATCAAGGTCTCCTCCACTCACAAACGTTCCCTGGATCACTGTGGTGCACCAGGACTCAAGGGGCAGAGCTACCGGGAACAGCCCCTAACTCCATAGAAGCTGTGGGGGAGACCCCGGAGGAACAGGCTGGTAAGCCGACCATTGGCCTCCCCTGGACAGTGCAAGCAGCTCCCTCCTGCTCTGCTGGGCCAGTGTTCCCCACACCCAGTCCCCTCCACACACCCAGTGCCCTCCACACCAGTTCCCCTGCACACTCAGTGCCCCCCACACCCAGTACCTCCCACACTTAATGCCCCCCACACCCAGTACCTCCCATACCCAGGGCCCCCCATACCCAATGCCCCCCAAACCCCAGTGCCCCCCCACACCCAGTCCCCCCCCACACCCAATGCCCTCTAAGCCCCAGTTCCCCCATATCCAGTGTCCCCCACACCCAGTTCCCCACACATACCCAGTGCCCCCTTCCCAGTGTCCCCCACATCCAGTTCCCCCCACACCCAGGGCCCCCACACCCAGGGCCCCCAAACCCCAGTTCCCCCCACACCCAGTACCTCCAAAACCCAGTGCCCCCAAACCCCAGTTCCCCATACCCAGGGCTCCCCACACCCAGGGCCCCCAAACCCCAGTTCCCCCCACACCCAGTACCTCCAACACCCAGTGTCCCCCAAACCTCAGTTCCCCCCACACCCAAGGCCCCCCACACCCAGGGCCCCCCATACCCAGGGCCCCCTAAACCCCAGTTCCCCCCACACCCAGGGCCTCCTACACCCAGGGCCCCCCAAACTCCAGTTCCCCCCACACCCAGTACCTCCCACACCAGAGCTCCCCAAATCCCAGTTTCCCCCACACCCAGTATCTCCCTCACCCAATGCCCCCTAAACCCCAGTGTCCCCCACACCCAGTACCAACCTCATCTCAGCGACCTCCAACTCGCGATCCAGATGTTCTTCCAGGTCTGGGGCTTCTACGTTGGGGGCTTCCGGGTCAGGGGCCTCTAGGAGCTCGTCTCCAGCGACCTCCTCTGGGGGAATCTCCTCTTCAGGACCTTCCAGGTCTAGCCCTGCTGTGGCCTTGGGATCCTGAAGCCAGTGGCTCTCATACCCTGAGGTCTCAAGCCCCAGCTCACCATCGTCCTGTCCCTGTTCTGACCCAGTTGTGGCCTTGCCTTGGGGGCCCAGGCCGTTGATGAGTGTGGGCTGTTCGTCCCCAAGTTCCCCCATGTATCAAGGCCCCTCCCGACCCTGCAGCCTCGCTCCCTCAACACCCAAACAGATCTGAGGTCACCATGGCAACACTAGAATGGCCTCCCCTTGGGTTCCGTGATCCCCATTCCAACCTCAGGGCCCCGCCCCACATTTCTACAGTGAGGCCTGGTCTCACTATGTTGCTCAGGAGGGCCTGGGACCTGAGATCCCCCTGCCTCAGTCCCCCCAAATGCAGGAATGACAGGTTTACCCTTCTGAAGAGTCTGATTTGAAAGCTGTTTCCGAAATCAGCTACCAGGAGTTTCACCCCCACCCTGGGACCAGTTCAGGAAAGAGACTGGAGGGGACTTCAATCTCAGGGCCTTCTGGGTGGCTTTCTCTCTCTTAAAAAGATACAGGAAGTGACCCCCGTCTATCATAGTTAGGCACAGGTATCAACTTGACACTTGGGGGTTCAAGCTCTGGGCACATTCGTAGAGAATTAGTGGTTGAGTTAACCCTAGAGCAAGCCTGCAGGAGATTGTCTAGCTGATGGGAAAGGCCCAGCCCAAGGTGGGTGAGACTAGGCCCTGGAACAAAATACAGAGGGCAGGTTGAGGAAGTTGGACTTTGGGTCACCATTTGGACAACATGCTGGTTGGCAAGTAAGGATCTCATCTCTCAGTCATTAGTGGTGATGTGTTGGCCAGCTTCTCGCCCTGGTGTTGGTGTGCTCTCGTCAAGCTGGATTGAGAACTGAACCAGACAGTTGTAAGGAAATAAACCCCTTGGTCCTTTAAACCGTTTGATGGTCATTTATCAGCAACCAGTGGGACTGAAGCATGTCTTCCTACGGTTATCTTCTGGTCCTCCGGGACGATCCCGTGACCTGGACTGACGAATCTGAGGCAAGTGAGCTAAAGGACTTGGGGGTCCAGGCTGGCATGTCACCACCTGGAATGACGCTGCGGTCTGTCTGCATCTCCGACTGCCCCGAAGGCCAGGTTCCTGGCTCTGGGTTCCTCACGAGTGAGTCCCATGGTAGCTGCTGACCGGCGCGTTCACAGCTCAGTGTAGCATGCACACACATTCACATAATATGCAGACACATGCATGCACATGTACACGCGTGCAAACGTGCACACATGCACGTACATGTACACAGGCACATGAATATACACACCGGCATGCACGCATGCACATACATACATGTGCCACACAAGTGCACGCACGCTCACATACGCATGCATGCATACACACAAACAGACCTCAGTTGGGACACACGAGACCCTCCTAATCGGGCAGGCTGGGCTCTTAGCAGGTCACAGCAGGATTCAGAGAAGGGGAGGAACTGAGACGGCTGCCGGTGCACACCAGTCTCCCACAACACCAGTAGGGGGCGCCCAGTGCTTTGTGGCGTGGCTGCTCCAAATTATCCAGACAATCTGGAATCAACCAAGAGACATACCTCTGAATGAGTCTGGGGGAGGGGGGCTTTCAATGAGGATTAGCCAAGGGGAAAGACCCTCCCCAAGGGCAGCAGTCAGACATGCTGTCACGGCCCCCCGGTGAGTGTCGAGCCTGCTGCTTCTGCTCCAGTTGGGGATCCGCAGGGTGACTCCCACTTCTGACTGAGCTGCTGGTTCTCAGACAGCCACTGTGGGACCACCCAGCGCACAGCCCACAGGCCACTCTAAATGCCCTCTTTGGCATATATACCTATCTGTTCTATCACTTCTGTCCCTCTGGGGAACTCCAGTGCATGTGGCCCTGACCAAAAAGACACACTCTGGAGCAGGTTGCCGGGGAACCACGGAGGGAGGGACACTCTCCACAGGAAGCAAAACCCACCACCTTCTCTGCCTACTGCCGCCAGAACAATCCAGGCGTGGGACACATGGCTGCTGACTCTCTCCTGAGAAATCCTGAAGCGACCCCAGCTGCGTGCACACGAAGAAGCTGTGCACAAGCACCTGTGGTGACAGATCATAAGGAGAGTTATTTACGATCTTCGATGTGAACATAAAGCGAATCTGCACACCGATGAGATGGGTGTTATCTTTATGTAAAGAATTAAATCTTGCACTGGGCCCATGGCTCAGTGGGTGAAGAGTGAGGATCAGACTGTGGATCCCCAGATCCCAGGCAAACACTGGAAGTCCTGTGCACCTCGGGAAAATGAGAAGCTAGGAGAAGCCAGCCGTGTGTCCACAGTGGCAGTGAAGAGACCTGTTCCCAAGTGAGGTAGAAGGGAGAGGAACAACATCCGAAGGCTGTCGTGTGCAGGTACACGACACAGCATGCACACACACACACACACACAGACACATGGCATGCACACACACACAGCATGCACACACACGGAATGCACACACACAGCATTCGCACACACGCACGGCATGCGCGCACACACAGGATCCACACACAGACACATGGCATGCACACACAGACACACAGCATACACACACACAGGATGCACACACACAGGATGCACACACAGCATGCACACACACAGCATGCACACACACAGCATGCATACACACAGACACATGGCATGCACACACACACAGGATACACACACAGACACATGGCATGCACACACACACAGACACACAGACACACAGCATGCACACACATGCAGGATGCACACACACAGGATGCACACACACACAGACACACGGCATTCACACACACACAGACACACAGCATGCACACACACAGCACGTGCACACACATTTGCATGTAACACCCGCACAGATGCATGTGTACTACAAATCAACCCTTGGAGCCTCCAGCCGCAGGTTATCCAGGCAAGCTTGTGAGTGCTTCTTTAAATCCAGATATCCACATTAATTTTTAAAAAAAGAAACAAGAAATTAAAAAAAGTCTCCTCCCCAAATCACCTACCCCAGACCACCAACTCCCAGTAGTAGTAGTCCAGTGAATCGCAATCAAGAGAGCAGTAATCTTGACATTAAAATCCAAAGGTCAACTATAAACATAATGAAGCCTATTTAAGAGAACATGGAGCAACATCTAAACAAATTTGAAGAACACTGTCATGGTTAGGCACCGGTGTCAACTTGACAGTTGAGGGTTTGAGTTCCGGGCACATTTGTGGAGAATTAGTAGTTGAGTTAAGCCCAGAGCAAACCTAAAGGAGATTGTCTAGCTGATGGGAAAAGTCCAACCTATGGTGGGTGGGATTGGGCCCTGGAACAAATCACAGAGAGCTGGTTGAGAGGGTTGACATCCTTGTGTACATTTGGCTAGATATGCTGGTTTGGCAAGTAAGGAAAACCCATCATGCATAATTATGAATATAATAGAGGAAAATTTCCCGAACCTAAAAAAGGAGATGCCCATTCAGATCTAGGAGGCATACAATAAAAATACTCAGGATAAAAAAAGGAACACTCATGACATATGATATGTTCCACATCAAATATGCACATTAAAGATAGCTCTTAATAGCGTTGAGACAGAAGGGCCAAGTCACATACAAAGGCCCATCAAAATAGCAGCTGACTTTTCAATGCAAACTGTAAAAGCCAGAAGGGATTGGAGAGACATAATACAAGTGATGGACGATCACAAATGCCCACCTAGACAATTATATCCAGCAAACTATGGGTCATAATAGGAAACTAAATAAAAATATTCTGTGACAGAAGCAGGCTAAAAGACTATATAGGCTCCAAAGGCTACAAAGAATGGTAGGAGGAAGGAGTAAGCTGGAAGAGAAGACAAACACATAACCAGGCTACAGGGAATAAGCAATACTGTATAAGAGTTAAAGAAGAAATGCAAACTCCACAAGATCAATAAAATGACAGAAACTACTAGACACCTTTTGATAGTAACTTTAAGTGTCAATGGGCTTAACTTCATAATCAAGACACAGGCTTAGAGCTTGGCTCAAACATCACGACCCGTCAATACGCTGCCTCCAAGAAATACACCTCATCGTGACATGTAGATGTTATCTCAGTATGAAAGAGTGGCCAAAGATTCCAAGCAAAATGAAACAGAAAACAACCAGGAGTGTCTATCTTAATATCGGGAAAAACAGACTTCGAACTAAAACAAACCATAAGAGATAAAAAGGGTTATTACCTACTGGTTGAGGGAACACTCCAATGGAAGAATACCACAATCCTAAACATGTATGCACCAAACACAGGCATGCCCAAATTTATCAAACAAATACTACAGCAGAGAAAACAACTAATCAGTCCAAACATAGTGATAATAGTACCCCCATTCACTCCACTGGATAGGTCAATGGCTCAAACACTAAATAGAGACACATCAGATATCACAGATATCTACTAAACATTTCACCCAAATGCTAAAGAATACACACTTGTCTCAGAAGTGCATAGAACTTTCTCAAAAACAGACCATATGCTAAGACATAAAGCAAGCCTCCACAAAATACAGAAAAATTGAAATCACACCTTGCAAGCTATCTGACCAAGTTAGGGCTGAAGCAATCATAATTGGACTTTACATGCCCTGCGCATTGTCCAACACACTATTGACCCCACAAAGTCTAGCATCTGCTAAAAGCACCAAGATCCTTGGAGGCAAGGGATTGGCAGCCACAGCAGTGTTCCTAAGGGGAACACGGGAAAGGGTTCAGGGAAAAGCCACTGGGTCCTTGTACGTCATTGGAGAGGAGGGCCCAGAGGAAAATCAGGCATGCACAAGAAAGGACTCTCTAGGAATTGGGGCGGGGGCGGGGCACTGGGGGATGGGAGGGGGGGGGTGGGGAGGAGGAGCAGGGGGTACGGGGGGAGGAGGGAGGGAGGGAACTGGGGTACCTGTTAAGTTTGTATGAGCTGAAATAATAAAAAATGTATTAAAAAAAAAAGCTATCTGACCACCACACAATAAAGTGAGACATCTAGAACGAAGGAAACAGGAGGCACGTGAACTCATGGAAGTTAAGTAACATACTTCTGAATGAGGAATAGATCAAGGAAGAAATAAAACAGGAAATTAAAAAAACTCCCTGAATCCAATGAAAATTAAGACAAAGTTCATGGCACACATTAAAAGCAGTCCTGACTTGTCCTTCCCAGACCTGCATAATGACTGACATACCAACATGCCCCCAAGAACTATCCAGGAACGCAAGAAAAACAAGATCACATAGTGGAAACCTTGGGAATAAAACAGGATGAGTGAAGGGAAATGCTCCTATCAGTGGGATGGCCCAAAGAGGGCACTGGTATGCCACAGGCCTGAACCCCCCAAGAGTAGACAAGCCAAAGGCTCTGGGGTCCTGAAGCGAACAGGTAAGAGAGTGAGAGGAATGGTCCAGATTGGAGGGAGGGAGGGGGTGATGGAGAGACAGGGATGTTCTCAATATGCTTGTAACTAAAAAGAATTTTTAAAATGTTAAAAAAATAAAAGAAGTCCCAAGGGAAGGTTTAGTGCTAAATGCCTATTAAAAAATGAGATCACAGTTGCTTACGTTCCCTACCGCTTGAGAACGACCCAAGTCTCAAAGGAGTACACAGGAAGAAATATTCAAGATCCATGCAGAAATCAATGAACTGGAACTGAAAAAAGCAATACAAAAAATTATAAAATGAAGAACTGATTCTTCCAGAACATAGACAAGATTGACAAATCCTCAGCCATATTAACCAAAGGAAAAAGAGAGAATCGCAAATCAATAAAATCAGAAAGGAAAGGGGGAAATTATAACAGATCAGAGACAGGAGAAATCCAGAAAACCATAAGGACATAGTTTAAAAATATATACTCCACTAAATTGTACACTGTAAAAGAAATGGGTTGAATTCCTAAAAAAAATACAATTTATCAAAGTTGGTTCAAGATAAAATGTGTAATTTAAATAGAACAATAACAAACAATGAAATCAAAATTGTAATTACAAATCTCCCAACGTTAAAAAGTTCAGGATTCGCATAATAGGACCTTGCATGACCTGCGCAATTACCAACATATCATTGACCCCCTCCCCAAAGGCTAGCATGGATCACAGGCACTAGGATCCTTAGAGGCAAGGGATTAGCAGCCACAATAGTGTTCCTATACAAAGGGGAACTCAAAAAAGAGCTCTAGGCAATGCTACTGAGTCCTTACACCTCATCAGAGAGGAGAACCCAGAGGAAAGTTTGACATGCACACTAAAGGATGCTCCAGGAATGGGGGGGAAGGGGGCACTGGGAGAAAGAGGGGGGAAAGGAAAAGGAAAAGGGGGAAGGGAGCAAGGGTATCCAGGGAGAAGTGGAAAGCGGGAGAGGAATGGAGTACCTATCAAGTTTGTATGAGTGGAAAAAATGTTCAGGATTCAGTGAATAATTACTAATGCCATTACTCCTCAAATTATCAA